>CABHPR010114855.1:7940-36882 GCA_902168415.1 Peromyscus melanophrys | reverse complement strand
TTCCTTCCTTCCTTCCTTCCTTCCTTCCTTCCTTCCTTCCTTCCTTCTTTTCATTTTTCGAGACAGGGTTTCTCTGTGTAGTTTTGGTGCCTGTCCTGGATCTCACTCTGTAGACCATGCTGGCCTCGAACTCACAGAGATCCACCTGCCTCTGCCTCCCAAATGCTGGGATTAAAGACATGTGCTACAACTGCCCTCCTTCCTTCCTTTCTTTCTTTCTTTCTTTCTTTCTTTCTTTCTTTCTTTCTTTCTTCCTTTCTTTCTTTCCTTGTGTGTTGGGGCACACATGCACACATGTGCACATGCCATAGCATGTGTGTGGAAGTCAGAGGACAACTTGTAAAGAGTTGGTGTTCTCTTTCCACAATGTCTGTTCTGGGGATTGAACTCAGGTCACCTGACTTGGTGCTCTTACCTGCTAAGTCATCTCATCAGCATTGATCTTATCTTCTAAATATTTCATGATGATTACAGACTCTGGGAATTCGGAGGATAGGGACCCCACGGCAGTGGATAGATGCTAGTAATTAACAGGGAAGAGTAGGGGATCTTCACACTTTGGCAAGTAACACAATGGTGAGAACAGGAGGTGAGGTGGTTTAGGGAAAAAAGGATGACCAGTTTCTTTCTTGGCTAAAAGGTGGATATGTCCTTTAAGATGTCTTGTTTTTGCCAGAGGCCAGAGAGGCCAGAAGTGCCTAAACCAAAAGTGTGTCTGGTTTTCTGTAGCCAGAAGCTGGAGACGTCAAGAGATGTGGGTTTTTTTCTTATCTCTTCCCTAAATGACTACTCCTTCCTGAGAAACCAGACTGAGGATGTGACCAACCCTTGGAATGAAACTCGGCACATTCTCTCCTTTCCTCCGTCCACTAATGCCTTATTAACTCCAAGGCAGTGAGGCTCAATGGTTTCCCACTCCTGGGGACCTCCCTCGTGCTATGTAGGAGCTCAATGGCAGAGAAAATGTGGATGACGCCTCAGACGGATGTTGATTACTACACCAGACCTGTAGAAGAGACAGGATTTGGGGGAGGATTGTACGGGCTTTAAGATTATGACGACAGTTTCTCCAGCTCAGAGGATGCTACATCCACACCTTCCCAGGAGAAGGCTGGAAATTCTGGAGCAGAAAGCAGCTACTGCAGCAGAAACGAACCGCGGAACTTCTGACATTCGTGGGTCATGCAGAAAATGAGAGCGCTTTGAGGGAGCCGGGCTGTAGGAAACGAGGATTTGTTACAATGTGACAGAACAGAACCCCGGCCGTGTTCCCACAGAGAGCGTCAGGTTAGAGCGCCAGGTTTCCAGAAATAGGGGTGGGGGTAAACGAGAAAGGATGCAGGCGTGAAAAACAGAGTGTTCCAGAATTTCAAGTCCTTTCTTTAATTCCATAGGTTATCCACAGCATTGTGGCGGCATTCCATGTCTTAGTTATTGGGCTAGACTTCCTGGAACCTACCACAGACAGGAATCAGTATGCCCGGGGGAATTAACAGTTGTTGCAAGCTCCAGCCACATTTAATTCTTTGAGCAGAGAGGCAAGAGGTCCTGTTCGACCAGAGGGTACCGTGGGGGCAGGGCAAGATGACTCCAGGGTTTGGAGAGGTGGCTCAGCCATTAAGAGCATTGGCTGCTTTTGCAGAGATTCCGGTTAGATTCCCAGTGTGGTTAGAATCACCTATAAGTCCAGTTCCAGGGGTTCCAGTGCCATCTGTGGGCACCTACACACACACGGTGCACACAAACTCATTCAGGCACACACACATACATACAAATAAATAAAATCTCTTTTAAAAAAAGATGCTTACCATTGTTTAAGCCATGAAGTACTGGTGAAACTCCATGGGAGACAGGAGATATCTGTGTATATATATATATATATATATATATATATATATATATATATATATATTGTCATTCTATGTCTTGAAGGCCAGACAGAGTCCTTTTGCTGTTCTTTACTTTGTAAACTTGTGAGTGTTCACATGTACCGTCTTTCACTCCCTGCTTTCTTAGATAATTCGCTGGTTTTGGGCTCTGGCATACTCTTCTGTCAAGCAGCATTCTGGGAGGGCTTTGATTAGAAAGCAGTAGCCTGATGTGTGGGAGCCTTAAGCAATTGGAATGCAGAAAATGAAGCACAGCATCAGCGAGAATGAGGCTACAATAATAATAGTTTTCAGCTAGGTAAAGGCAGAGGCAGGCAGATCTCTGAGTTCGAGGCCAGCCTGGTCTACAGAGTGAGTTCCAGGACAGCCAGGGCCGTTACACAGAGAAATGTTATCTGGAAAAACAAGACAAAAACCAAAACAAAAATGAAAAGAAAGTCAAACAAGGACATTTACTTTTTCAGAGGTTAGAGTCCACGATGGTGGCTTGGTGACAGGGACAGATGAGAGCTCACATCTTAAACCACATGCAGAAGGTAGCCAGAGAGGCCTAGGATGGCCTCCATCTTTGGAAACGTCACAGCTTGCTCCCCGTGACACATCTCCTCCAACCAAGCCACATCTCCTAACCCTTCCCAACCCCTGGGACAGAGTATTCCAACATGTGGGCCCATGGGGTCATTCTTATTCAAACCACCATAGAAAGGGAAGTTAAAAAATGTTTTTATGGAATCAGAGACTTGTCTGGTAAAATAAGGTTTTCTCCTAAGACAAAGTGACTGGGCTTTTCCAGAATTGAAAAGGAATGATAAGGGCTCTTAAGCAGCTCATAGAAGGTCCAAGTAAGTCCCACAGGTTTTTGGAAGAAAAACACCTTAAAGTACATAGATAATGATTGAAAGTTGAAAAATCCAAAGGTAAAAATCCAGCACTCTGATTGAAAACACAAATCTAGTCCTCCGTTTAGAACAGTGGGACTCTCTTCAGACACCGTCTACCCACAGTGACGCTTACAAAACTGGCCTAAGAGATAGGCTTGATCAGTGTCAGCTAAGTTTGTCAGACTCCTTCTGTTTATAAAACCGAGTACTAACAAAGCCATGGTTAGTGCCCAGGCAGCTCTCTGCAGAATTCTAACTACAGCATCCTTAGCTGTTTGTCGTGCACAGTTCTCGTCCTCTCTGAAGAGTTATGATCTTGATCCGTGATATTTTTCATTGCTCTTACAAAGTTTGTAACTATTGTTTGTTGACATTATATAAAAACGCAGCGTCTAAACTACGGTTTTAAAATACTGCGACATTACCCATGTCATAGACAAAATTAAGTTGAAAAGAAAATGGACTTTTGGTGGGCTTGGCCTGAGACCCTGCCCTTTTTGCTGCTTAAAACTGACAAAAGCATTTTGTTGACACTAATTCCTTAAGGCTTGCCACTTGCCCTACTTCCAAAGGTAGGGACAGATTAGATCACGGGGACGGAATCATCCCAGAGACATGGGAAACTCAAAACCAAACCACCAGATAATTTAAATAACATCAGCAATAATTAAATGCATCAGCAATAATTAACAATATTTTTAATTTTTTATTTTATGCATATTCATGTTTTGCCCGCACATATGTCTGTGCACCACCGGAGTGAGTTACAGACAGTTATGAGCCACCATATGGCTGCTGGGAACTGAACTGGGTCTTCAATCAGTGCTCTTGAGTGCTGAGCCATCTCTCTAGCCCCCTTCTAATCAAGAATAATTTTTAAAAGTTGTTTCAGTACAAGGGGGAAACTCTGAATTACGTGTTTGTGTCTCAGCACTGGGGAAGCTGAAACAAGAAAATGAGGAGAATCGTGAGTTTCAGGCTTGCCTGAGCTACACCAAGAATCCATCTCAACACCAAGCACAAAATGGCGTCTCCTGTGCCAGTCCTTCCAAAAGTAACTGAGACAAGAGGTTCCGGAAAAATGGTTCTTAGGTGTGTTACAAGCTAAGCATGTCCTAACCTTGGCTCCTACTTGTAGTTTATGATAGCTGTTGCAGACACAGACGGATCTCAAACATTTTCAACCAAGTCATAACTATTTGCTATATTATATATAGTCTATTATGTGTAGTTACTTACATAACTGCATATAATATAGTCCAATGTACACAATTATATTCCAGAGAATTTCCTTGCTGGGAAGAAACTATGCTCATGAGCAACCAGGTATATGGCTGCAGGACGCCATGAGATGCAGATCTTACAGACAGTTACTGCTGACAGTGGGAAGTGTTAAGAGACAAGAGGAATGGAGAGCAGCACTTTTATATTTGGTTGTAAAAACACACTTGTACTTATATCATAGAACAGATTCTGAACATGCATGTTATTAGTAGTTTAGCATGTGCATAGTGTTAATGGATTGTTTGTTCTGGGTTAACCCTTGCTCTCCCCCGCTCCCCCCCCCCCCCCAGTCCGGATGGTCCTGGGAAGTATAAGGTTGGTACTGAGAGACATTAATCAGATTCAGCATTTCAAGATATATCTGCCCACACATCCAGGGGATGAGGAAAGTGTAAGAGATGAAAATGAGAGAGACCCAGGCATCAGAAGTCTCATCTGACCAGAGGGGCGGGTCCAAGCTCCAGAATGATTGTTTTGCTGCCCACCCTATGAGGCCTGCTGGATGGAGATGAGAAGGAGGGCAGGGTTGTCTGTTTATCTGTTTATATGCTAATCCACTGCCTTCTCAGGTCACCAGGTAATGCAGGGCTTTCCAGGGGAAATAAAATCAACAATACAGTGTCTTTTGCTTGACAAATGGACAGTACTCTTTATGGACATTTCAAGCACACCTACGTTAGAAAAGCAGAATAGAGATTACCTACTCTTTCATTCTACTTTGACAACATTTTGCTGGCCTTGAGTTCATTTTCTTTTTTTAAAAACGATCATTTATTTAGTGTGTGTGTGTGTGTGTGTGTGTGTGTAATTTGTATGCATGCCTGCCATAGTGTGCATGTGGAGATCAGTAGACAATTTATAGAGCTGGTTTGCTCTTTCCACCATGTGGGTTACAGGTATCCAACTTAGGGTCTCAGGCTTGTCAGCAAGAGCCTTTACCTGCTGAGCCATCTTGCTGCCCCTTGAGTCCATTTTCTTAAGCATTTTATAGCTTGTTTGTTTATCTGAGACGGAATTTCTCTGTATATCCCTGGCTGTCCTGAAACTCACAGGCTGGTCTCGAATTCACAGAGATCCGCCTGCCTCTGTCTCCCAAGTGCTGGGATTAAAGGTGTGTGCCGTTACTCCCTGACTTTTATAACTTTCATGAAATGATATTTAAAAATATAAAGATTGTTAAGGAAGGTACTCCCCCCCTCCCCCAGAGCTGAGGACTGAACCCAGGGCCTTGTGCTTGCTAGGCAAGCGCTCTACCACTGAGCTAAATCCCCAACCCCAGAAGGTACTTTTTTAAAAATAACATTTTTGTTAATTTTTTTGAAGACTTCCTGCAATGTATTTTGATTATATTCACTTCTATTCTTTCCCTAAGTCTTCCAAGATTCCCCCCACATCCCTATGCCCCAACTTTGTGTTCTTTTTGTTTGTTTTAATAATCTATCAGCTCCAATTTGTGCTGCCTATGTACTCCTGAGTGTGGGACCACCAACCGGAGCACAGTCAACCCCCAGGAGCCACAGCCTGGAAGACCCAGAAACCATCAGGTGTCCACAGTTCCTCAGTTAGGGATGGAGCTCATGAGCTCTTCCCCTTCCGTTCTGGAATGCTCAGATCTTGCGTCGGAAGCACAGTTGCTGTGGGTTCCTGAGTGCAGTGGCCCGGTCACGGCCAGACGACAGCTTCACTCCTGTCCTTCCTGACCTCTGACTCTTACAATCTCTCTACCCAATCTCCCACAGCAGTCCCTGAGCTCTGGGGAGGAAGTGTGATATAGATGTCCCATTTGTGACTGAGCAACCACAGACACTTTTTCTTTATGGTTTGACCAGTTCTAAGTTTCAGTGTTAACCACCATCTACTACACAAAGAACCTTTTCCCATGAGATCTGGGAGCAGCACTAACGCATTGATAAGAGAGATACAGATGTAGAGGATAGTGTGATACTATGTCCCTTTAGCAAAACAGTTCTTGGCAATACCAGATTTTTTCGGTACCAGACATGTCATTTCCTGTGGAACAGGCCTTAGAGCCAATCAGAAGGCAATTGGTTACTCCCACAACATTGGTACCACTAAAGCACCAATGGGCATCTCTTGCTACGCTGGTCATTACTGTTCACAGTGTTCACAGCTAGGTGAAACTGTTGATGACATTTTTCTTCCAGTAGCTTATAGAGCACCTTCTATTTTCTGTTGTTAGATTAGGGTTGATTGAGGCAACAGGAAATAAAGAAGAGACTGGTTTCAGCAGCCGCAAATTGTCCTCTGTAGAACAATGAAGGGCCGTGGTTTCTCTACAGGAGGAGAGACTGTGTGCTGAGGCAGGGGACTTGAAGGTTTTATAGGATAGAAAAGGGAACTTTTGGAGTGGGTAATTTTATCTGTAGATTTGTTGTTTGTAGTCTCAGTGCTGAGACATGCCAGATGTTTTTGTCATACGTTGACCTTGTTGCCAGGAGTTTCCAGCTTTTGACTGACTGCAGATTTTCTTATTCTGCTGGCTTTCTTGTCAGTAGGAAATCTTATCATTATGCTGAGCCAGGAGTTTTTCAGCTTCTTCGAGGCCCTCTGTTTTAGGTGACTGACCCTTCAACTATGAAAGCTAGCCATCAGGGAGCCAACTTCCTGGTCAGGACTAACTTGATTTCTACCTTTCCAGTGCCAATGTGTACCAATGTGTGTCACAGGAGGGCCGTCCATCAAGTTTTGGCAGGAAACCAAGAACGTCAGCAATAGCCTGTATTGTTTTAGGAGTCTGCAGGATACTTCTGACCAACATACTGAGAGGAGGAATCCCGTAGCCAGCACTAGACTTTTTATTTCATAGCCCATGGCCTCTGGGATAAGCATAATCCTCTGTCTAGGACAACTCCAACTAAACTTCATATGAATAATCACATTCATATGACTATATGGAATTTATAAAATAGTGGGTTTCCATATGGGTTTCTTTAAAATATACTACTGTTAGTTATCTCTCCCCTGGCCTCCAGGAAGATACTTGTTTTGTTTTGTTTTTCAAGACAAGGTTTCTCTCTGTAGCCCTGGCTGTCCTGGAACTCCCTCTGTAGACCAGGCTGGCCTCAAACTCACAGAGATCCGCCTGCCTCTGCTTCCCGAAGCATGTGCTACCACCACCCAGCAGGAAAATGATTTTTAACAACAGTCATCTTGGAGAATGGCAGTGGAAATATCATTCCACTGGAGTCTAGCACAGCTCTTAAAGCAGATATTTATGTTCAGAAACGTCTCCATTATTACAGGAGCAGAACTCTCAGCTGTCTTGGGTGTGGGGAAGGAAGTGTTTTATTTTTTATTTTTCCCTGTGCTGCACATGCAGTAATTTTTCTTTAGTTCCCTCAGGTACTTTTTATTTTATCTTTTTTTTTAATTGAATTTATATTGTGTTGGCTAACAACTGGCCACGGGGCCTGCTCTAGAGTGTGGTTGATATACCCAGTGACACTCCACAGATTTTCCTTTCGCCAGTGGGTGTCAGTTAGAGACAGCTTCTTTGTTAGTGGTGGGACCCTTTGTTAGTAGAGGGACCACGTCTCCTTCTCAGTGCTGGCCTCCATCTGTGCAGGCCCTGTGCATGTGGCCACAGCCTCTGTGAATTCACAGGTGCGTCAGTCCCTGTTGCACAGATTTTTCGACAGGAAGATGATGTTTCCTGGAGTCATCCATCCCCTCTGGCTCTTAGAATCCTTCTACCTTCTCTTTTGCATAGATCCCTGAGCCTTGAGGGGAGAGGTCTGGCGAAGACTTCCCATTCAGGAATGAGTGCTCCAAGATCTCTCACTCTCTACACTATGCCCAGTTGGGGGTCTCTGTGTTAGTTCCCACCTACTGTGAGAAGAAACTTCTCTGATGAGGGCTAAGTGAGGCCCTGATCCATGGGTATAGCAGACTGTCATTAGGAGCCATTGTATTGCTATGTTCATTTAGTAAAGTAATAGTGTTTGTCTTTTCCCTAGGCCAAGTGACCTACCCAGTGTTTGGCCACTTTAACAGTGTCAGGTGTGGGTTCCATCTTATAAAGCGGGCCTTAAATCAAATAAAAAAGTGGTTGCACAAGTAGACCTTGCAGGCAGACCTCTGCTATAGGTCACAAGGTTTGTGGTCGGGTGATATCGATGATTACCTTTCTCCCCTGGTAACTTGCACAGTACCTCTCAGTACTATGAACACTGGCCAGCAGGAGTGAATCTTCTAGCTGGGAACCAGTTTGACTTTTTCATGTTCAATAACATAAACAAGAGGGCCTTCTCATCAGGTTGTAGAGCGAAGCCACGGCCTGATCTTTGGAGGTTTCCATGGATCACCACTTTGACCAATGAATCAACAAGATGTAACCCATTCCTGGCACCGGGGCTTTGACTTGGTGGAGTAAGATGTTTAGTTGGGACATTTCATTTCATACAATTGGTGATTCCATTTAAACCCATTTCATGTATGTGTATGTTTTTAGGAAGCTTCTACAGTAGTAGGTTTCCATATGGTTTTTCAAAAGGCCTTCAGTGTGAGTCGTCAGGGAAGGCAGTCTTAACTGTGGTCCTTTGACTACAAGCAACAGAAACTGATTCTACCCCAACTTAAATAATGGATTCATTGGAATTAATGTATCAGGTAGATATTAAATAGTTGGCAGATTTCAGGCAGACCTAGGTCAGCCCCAGAAGCTGCAGTCTATGGGAGCTCTCTGTGGGAGGCTGACATTTGTGTACCTCAGGCTCAGCACTGTCCCTCGGGAAGCTCTGAACAGGAAGTGTGAGCAGGTACATGAATGTGTAGATGCTCTAAGCTCCAAGTGCTGATGAAACTGTCAGCAGTCATGCAGACATGTGTGTTTTCATGTAGCCTTGTTGGGACTTCAGAAGTTTCCCTCCTCTTTGATACCTCTTTAGGTTTATACCCAGGCCCTTTGGAGATCTTATTACATCATCATATATGCTGGATGCTAGCTAGCCTCGGAGCTACGAGATTTCATGTTTTTCCACCCTGAGTTCCGTATTGCTTTGGTTCTGATCCTTCCAGCTCTTCTCAATGGGACTGTTGACACAGTGCACTGAGTGTTGGAGGTGGTTAACATTTCTACCTAATAGGAACTCGGTCAGAAATTGCCTGTCTCAGAGGAGAACTTGCTTTGTAACAGCGCTGGAACTAAGACTGTGAGGACTACGGGGTGGGCTAGATGCAGTCTTCATTAGCAGACGGACATGAGCCTTTGGTGGGATGTTGTGCTTTGACTATGGACTGTCCTCCATGCACATGGGGATTTGGAGGAAGGAAGGAAGGGAGGGAAGAAGGAAGGAAGGGAGGGAGGAAGGGAAGAAGGAAGGAAGGGAGGGAGGGATGAAAGAAAGAAAAAAAGAAAGAGAGACATGGAGAGACAGAGAGAAGAAGAAAGGAAGAAAAGAAGGTGCTGTGGTGTAGCTGGAGGTTTCTCCAGTCCCCCCGGCCCTGCAGTCCTGTGTTTCTCCGGTCCACACGACCCGGAGGGCCTGCAGTCACTTATAAAATAATTACTCAGAGGCTCAATATTAATTGCAAGTTGTATGGCCTATGGCTCAGGCTTCTTCCTAGCTAGCTCTTATAACTTAATTCAACCCATAACTATTAATCTATGTATCACCACGTGTTCTGTGGCTTTACCTGTGTCCCATTACATGTTGTTCCTTGGATGGTGGTTTGGCATCTCCCCTTACTCTCCTTTCTCCTTTCACTATCTCTCTTGGATTTTCCCACCTGGCTCCATCCTGCCCTGCCATAGGCCAATGTAGCTTTATTTACCAACCAATCAGAGCAACACATATTCACAGCATACAGAGGGACATCCCACAACTTTATTATTGGTTGATAATAAAGCTGATTTGGCCTATAGTCAGGCAGAATAAGGCTGGGCGGGGAAGCCAAACTGAGAATTCTGGGAAGGAGGGTGGAGTCAGGGAGTCACCAGCCAGACACAGAGGAAGCAAGATGAGACTATCGTACTGAGAAAAGGTACCAAGCCACATGGCTAAACATAGATAAGAATTATAGGTTAATTTAAGTGTAAGAGTTAGTAACAAGCTTGAGCTACCAGCCGGCTGAGCATTTATAATTAATATAAGCCTCTGAGTGGTATTTCAGGAACTGGAGGGCAAGAGAGAGCCATCCAATTACAAGAAAAAAGGAAGGGAGGGAGGGAGGGAGAGAGAGAGAGAGAGAGAGAGAGAGAGAGAGAGAGAGAGAGAGAGAGAGAGAAAGAAAGAGAGAGAGGAGAGTCTCCCATGGCTCACAGGCTCATGTTCTGGATGCTTGGTTCCTGGGTTGTGACAATTCCTTGAGAGACTTGAGAGACTCCGGAACCCTTAGGAGATGACCCAGCTGGAGAAAACAGCTCACAGCCTTTCCCCGGGGACTCTCTCTTGCTTGCTATCATCTTGTGTTTCTCTGTCTGCTTCCCATGAGGCATGAGGTGCACAGCTCCCTGTGCTACCCTCCTGCCACTGTGCTAGTCTGCCTTACCTCAGGCCCAGAGTCGAGGAGCTGGTGACCAGGGACTCAGCCTTCTGGAACTGTGACCCGGAGCCAGCACCCCTTCCCTTACGCTGTTTATGTCAGGTACTTTGGGCACAATGACAAAAGGTCAGGACATTCTCTAAACCAGTCTTGGTAGGCAGACACAAACAGAAAATATGCATTATTTTATTTAATAAGACTTCATTGTAGCTAGAACTACAACGTAATTATACCATACAAAAACTAAAATGTGTCCTTGCACAATCTCAAATTTAAATTCCCCTGTAGAGTGACTTTCAGCCGTCGCTTCCCTGCTGATTCACTCCTTCAACAAAATTCCGTGGCACACCGAGGGCCTGCTGCTGCCCTCACCAGCTTGGCCAGTCAGCGAGTAATCACTACTAGTTCGGAGGTTTCCCCACTGTCAGGTCCAAAAGAAGCCGGGGACAAATGGCTATCCTGGGTGCCTATTAGCACATCAAAGCCCGTGCTGGCCTCCAGGCTGTCTCAGTATGACAAGTACCTGTGGCTCTTCTCACCCCACCCCTACCCTAAACATCTCCGACTCATGGGCTTCCCATCTCCCAGCTTCTCATTCCAATCATGCCATTTTGGTCATGTGCTCCTTGGCTCTCCCTTGTCCCCTCTCTTAGCTCTCTCTTTTATCTTCCTCTCTCTCTTTCTCCTCCCTCTCATGACCCGGTCCATTCTGCTGACCATGTTCAAGTCTACTGCTTTCTCTCCCTGCTCTGGACTCTTCCAATGCCTCTGGCTGTACCCTCCCTCACATCTACAATAAAAACCTCTTCAACCTCTATACCTTGGAGTGGTCATGTCCTCACTTTCTAGGCCTATGATACTAGCAAGGACATCATTATCCTCTCAAATAATCAGAAAGGAGAAAGTCCTCTGGATTATAGATAAGTATTTACGTATGCTGGGCAGTTTTGAAAATGATTCTCCATGTAACTTCGCCATTAGATAACCTTCTCAGCCTGAGTTTCCCCTCTTGGTGTCATAAAGCAAGTTCTTGATAATGAACAGTGGAGATACTTTTTAAAGGCAGGCCAATAAAGCTCCTTAACTTTCAATTTCCCACTGTGCTTCTGTTTGCGATAGAGTATCTAGATTATCGAAGGTTGCTGACGAGGCTCAACAGCGAACAGCACTGACCTCAGAAAGGACAAGTTTAATCAGGAAGAGGGGCAGGGCAAGGTGAGGCTGCAGAAGTCCGCTGGGGGCAGAGTGAGAAAGAGTGACTGGCAAGTCCAGCAGCCATCTCCGGCACTGGAAAGTGCTCCTGCCCAGAGGCCGCCCCAGGCTCCTGAATCAGATTGGCTAAGGAAGTACTAGAGTCAGGTGCGGGAAGCATGGTGACAGACTCTGACAGCATGGAGAAAGGTGGCAGGCAGCGAGGCAGGAGAGGGTTCTTCCTGTCACCGGTCAGAAGTGTCACAGGAGCCTGAGGAGATGCCTCAGTTCATCAAGTGCTTGTGGCTCAGTCATGAAGACAGGAGTTCAGATCCCCAGCACCCAGGTAAAAGCCAGGTGCCATAGTGTGTGTCTGTAATCACAATGCCGAGGAAGGGGAAACTGAGGCTCACTGGCCAGCCGGGCCAGCCAAACGGATAAGCTCCAAGCTCAGTGAGAGATCCTGTCTCAAAGCAAGGTGGAGAGCGAGTGAGGAAGATACTCAGTGTCAACTTCCGACCTTCACAGGCACACACATAGAGATGAGCACACATACCCACGTACGCATACACACAAAATGAAAAACAAATCCTATAAAGGGAGCAGGGAGCAAGATTACCAGCTCAACACAGAGCACACACAGTATTGTGGTTAGAGTTCCAACAGCAAAGAGGAACATTTAACAGTAAGCTGAAGCCAAACACAACTGAGTAAAAACTCAGGAGTCTTGCCTGGTAAAACAGGAATAGTATAGGTGTCACTTGGAGACATGCTGCTTCCCGGTTGTTTGCCAGAGCTAGGCTTCCTGTGTGGCCTTGAAGCCTCCACGTTCCTTTGAGATTCTGACCCGACACTTCAACCATCATTCTGTTGAGAAATCCAGGTCTTCTTTAATGTGCCAGCATCTGGATGTCACGAATTAGACAATGACAATTGTCTAGCTGACATTAGCTAGAAGCCCTTGTTATGGTGACAGTGTATGAGGGAAGAAGGATCGTCATCACTGCCTGAATTTTCCTGCTGTTAAAAGCTTATGCGGTTCTCTGGAACGTTATTGAGAGGCAGGAGTGGTGTCTGAGGGCCCAGCTTCAGATTCCAGCTCATGTGCTAACTGTCTTCTGAACTACTGACGTTGGAGTTAAGTCCTTATAATAAAAGAACGTTTTTACACTAAATGAAAGACTCTTAAGGTTCAGTTTGCTATCTGCAAAACAAGCATCCTCACCTGGGTATTTACTAGTTAAACATCTTCACCTGGTTGGTCCTCTCTGTCTCAGAGGCAATGAGGAGCATTCGCAACAATGTCTGCAGAACTGCTTAGGAAAGTTTAATATAATTCCCAGTCAGTGTAAATATACCTCAAATGCAAAAGGAGCATTGTTTTGTTTTGTCGTGATTACAAGCGTGAACTGTCATGGCGGATTTTTGTTTGATATTTTATTGTCAGTGGTGGTGATAGTAGTGATTTATTAGACAGTGTCTCTTTTTGAAATCCAAGCTGACCTCAAACTCATGATCCTCCTGTTATGATATTGCACACGGGGGACCCCTAGCTGGCTGGACTAGGGAGTCTCACACTCGAGAGAAACACGCTGGCAAGCTGGGCAGATGCAACGGCGGGCGGCGGGCAAGACACGCCATGTGGACATGAGGATGGTGGCCGGTGGACATTCAGTCACAACCCAGGTGCTGCACCCGTGTGGAAGTGAGTTCATTATAATGGGAGATGAAGAGAAAGATTAGGGAAAGAGGGAGACAGGAAGGAGAGAAGAGAGAGAAAGCAGAGGTGTGTGTACCTCATGACGAGGGGAAAGGGGGAAAAGCAGAAGAGAGAGACGAAGGGGAGGGGTTTTTCCTTACGGCAGGATGCAGGGCCGTGCCAAGGTGGGATTTCAAGGGGTGGATCAGAGTATTAACACCTCCCACTTCAACCTCATGGTAAGTGCTGATTTTACGGACAGATGTCATCACATTGGCTGCGGTAAAGCTTCTTGAGGGGACTTATTAGCATCTTATTCTTCATCAAACCTAACATCTGTTGAGTCTTGCATGAGCCAACTAATAATGTGACATTAACAGTCGATTTTGCATTCTAATTAGAGAACATGGACACGATCAACATAAAATTGGGTGCAGAAGTGTTTGAGAGGAAAACGAATCAAGGAAGAGGAATAGAGAGTAGGTGGGTTCTAATTGTAACTAGAGTTGGAAGGGAAGACCTCGGTGAGAAAGAAAGGGCTAAGAGAACCAGTGGGTAAAGGGCTAGAGCTAAGGGTGTGTGGAACATTCCAGAAATGACAGAACGCCAGAGATGCCAGCCATCTGGGGGCGTTTTAGCTTTTACTCTGAGTGATCTAAAAAAACATACAATGTTTGAACAAAGAAGTGGCATGGTGGATTCTTGTGCCTGAAACCCAAGCCTCTGCCTGACTCCATTTCCACTTGACAGATGGCATGCTATTAACTTTTCTATGCTTCAGGTCCCTGCCTAATGAAATGGGAGTAATGGTGCCTCCTGCATGGAGCTGAGGTAATCGTTACGTGCATGATGTTGACGTAAGCATTGTACACATGGCGCTGAGATAACATTACACATATGGCATTGAGGTAGTATTACATGCATGGTGTTGAGGTAATTATCACACTCATAGTGTTGATGTAAGCATTACAGGCATGGTGTTGAGGTAATCATCACACACATGGTATTGAAGTAATCATTACATGCATGGTGCTGAGGTAATCATTACATTCATGGTGTTGAGGTAATCATTACATGCATGGTGTTGAGGTAAATGTTGTAGGCATGGTGTTGAGGTAATCATTACATGCATGGTGTTGAGGTAATCATTACAGGCATGGCATTGAGGTAATCATTACAGGCATGGTGTGAGGTAATCATCACAGGCATGGGGTTGAGGTAATCATTACAGGCATGGTGTTGAGGTAAGCGTTATACAAGGTAGCATATGGAGAGTACTTAGCACAGGGTTTGGCAGGTAATAAATGACTGCTACTACTTTTGTCTTTAGCTCCAGAATGTAACCCACCCGCTTTTCTAGGTAGGGCTGTATCTGGGAGTCCTACCTTCATCCTTCTGTGTGTTTGCTCGCCCAGCTGAACTCACAGGGTTCCTGGGAACCCTGTGCCTGGGCCACCAGCCTCCTGAAACTGTGTGAAAATGTCATGTATGTGTAGGGATATGCATGGTTGTGATGGAGAAGTTCCTGGATCCCAAAGAGGCACAGAGAACGGTGGTTATCTTGATCCTGTGATGAAATTTGGGGAAACAACTCAGCAGCTTGATAACTTTGTAACACTCTGAGAGGTAATTTGGTATTTGGTTAAAGTTTTCACATTTTCCATGAAGAAGTCACTCCAAATGACATTTACAGTCACTTTTTTCCTTTTCTATTTTTGAGACAGAGGCTTGCTTTGTAGCCCAGGCTTGCCTTGAACTTGCAACCTTCCTACTTCAGCCTCTTTAATGCTATAAGTTACAGGCATTTGTCGCCATTCCCAGCCCTAAGGTCCCTTCTAGGTCTGGGTTTGCATAACGTGGTAATTATCCTCGGAAGACATCGAAGAAGCTTCTTGCTAGGCAACGTATCTCTATAGCTCCTCCTCAGAACAGACCCAGGTTCTAGGACTGGTTTGTATAATCTGGACTCTTTGTTTTGTTTCACTTTTACATCCATACAAAGTTTTATGAGATACTATCATGCAATCTCATCTATTTACATTCAACTCCTGTCATGGACACTGCCCAGAAAACCCAGAATCTGCTGGGAAAAAGGAAAAAAAAAAGAAACGCCTGCTGGCAGCATGGCTTCTGTGTTCTGGGACACCGTTTTGACACACTTTTCCTACTCATGAGCGCTCTGTACTACAGGGTTAGCCCGGGGATTATGATCTCCACTTCACAGGTGTAGACCATGAATCAGAAAGTCACAGAACACAGAAAGTGTGACTGGGGCTCAGAGTTAGGCTAACTCCAAAGGTCTGCTTTTTCCCACCTCACCGCTGGCCTTCCTGTGGACACGTATATTGATCCAGGCACCACAATTCACTCATTTCCCCACTGTGCCCATGATCTAGGACTACTCTTCTAACGGCATCTCTTTCCTACCAGCTGGCACGTGCCTACGGCACCAATCTCTTTAGCCAAACAGAAGGGGAAAGCAGCACCTTCATTTCATTTCTTACTTCCTGAAAAGCCCTTGTAGTCAAAGCTGACAAACCCCTTATGAAATTGTAGACCAGTGGTTCTCCACCTGTGGGTCACGGACCCTCAACAAACTTCTACCTCCAAAATATTTACATTACAATTCATAACAGTAGCAAAATTACAGTTATGAAGTAGCAACGAAATAGTTTTATGGTGGGGGGGGGGTCACCACAACATGAAGAACTATATTAAAGAGTCGCAGCATTGGGAAGGTTGAGAACCACTGATCTAAAAGGTTTGTTTATAAATTTGCAATCAGTGTGTCTGAGAAGGGATTAAGGAATATGTATGCTTAATAAGCACCTGGAGCATTCCTTAACTGGTGCTTGTAAAAAGGTGAGAAGTGAAAGGCTCCCTCAGCATTATTCTCTAACATGATTGCTTTTAAACCTAAATCCAAGTCCTCTGTCCAACGGTGATCTCTGAAAACCAACAAAAATAGGACAAGAAAAGTGTGATTCACCCAGGAGCCTTCATCCAATAGCTCCTGGGTCTTGCACACAATAAAGAGGCAGGAGTGGTTGGCCTGGAACTTGTATGAGGAGGAAAAAGTAATTAAAGAGAACCCATTAAAGGAGGAAGAGGAGGAGGAGAAAGAGGAGATGGAATCCCATTAGCTGGGAATCTTCAGTGGTGAAACTAAAGGTCTGAAAACCAGAAATAATCTGCATATGACAGATATGGCTTGCAAAGAAGTGATGGTTTTGAATTTCAATCAAAACAAATCCAGACTGGAATATTGTTAGTCTGGCTGCAAACAGAAGATAAGCATCAGGTGGAGGGCTCTGAGCTGAAGGGGCCCAAACCCGTAATCTGGGCACAGTCTGTTTTTATTTATTTATTTTTTAACTAGCAGAAACAGACCTCTCGTGTTCTGGAGAGAATGGAGGACGCTGTCCAGACCTGGGAAATGCAATGGGTTAGGCAGTACAAGTAGTTTGAGATAATGTCAAGGGAACAGTTTTCAGGAGCCATGGGAAACAATAAAGATGTTGGCTTTTCTTTGAACATGATAGCTCAGGCCTGTAATCTCAGCACATGAGATACTGAGGCTGAGGAATTGCTGTGACTTGAAGGCCAACCTAGACTACATAGCACGTCCCAGGCCACCCTATGCTACGTAGTGAGACCCTGTCTCAAAACAAACAAGATGGCAGCTTTTTGGAGTTGGAAGCAGGGTCAGATGCAGGGATGGCTATGCATGATCTTCATACCTTCCCACATATAGCAAGTATAGTAACTGATTCCAGAATGTTCCTGTTGCATACACCTCAGAATCCTTCAAAAGACAGTGTACACTGTGCTATTACCATTGGATTGTAGCTGGCAAATGATATGAGCTTAATCTACTGTATGAGAAATACTTAGGAGCAAGACTAAATTGTGGAGATAGTGTGCTAGTCGGTCCTGGGTGGCACCATGTCACTGGTTTCCTGTGCTGTGGCAAATATCTGAGGAAAAAATTTAAGGCGAGGAGGATTCATTTCTGCTCTGCGTTTCAGAAGTTTCAGTCCATTATGGTGAGAAGTACCTGGTAGACATGGGGGAGTACAAAGCTGTAAGCTAGAGCAAACGCCTGCATCTTGCCCCTGCATTGATTCCATCTAGGTCCTTAGACTATGGGCTGGTGCCTTCCACATTCTGGGTGGGGTTTTGTCCTGTGGTGGTTTGAATGAGAATTGCCCCTCTAGGTTCATGTATTTGAATGTTTGGTTCCTGGTTGGTGGACGATTTAGGAAGGTGTGGGCCTGTTGGAGGAGGTGTGTCACTGGGGTAAGGCTTTCAAAAGTCAACACCAGGCCCAGTCTGCCCGTCTCTCTCTGGGTCTCTCTCTCTCCCACTTCTGCTTGTGGATCAGATGTGAGCTCTTAGCTACTGCTCCAGCACCGTGCCTGCCTGTCTGCCCCCATGCCCCCAACATGATGGTCGTGGACTCACCCTATGAACTGCAAGCAAACACCCACGTAGATGCTTCTTTTATAAGTTGCCTTGGTCATGTTGTCTCTTCACAGCGACGGAACAGTACTAAGATGCTTCCTTAGCTGCTCTTCTCTGGAAACATCTTACAGATATGCCCAGGGATGCACTTTATTAATCTTCTAGGTGTCTCTCCATCCAGTCAAGTTATCAGTCAAGATTAACCATCATCGGGCTATACTTCGGGCCTCAAGGATGAGTTGAAGATACTATCTTTTTTTTTTTTTTTTTTTTTTGGTTTAAGACAGGGTTTCTCTGTGTAGCTTTGTGCCTTTCCTGGATCTCGCTCTGTAGACCAGGCTGGCCTCGAACTCACAGAGATCCGCCTGCCTCTGCCTCCCGAGTGCTGGGATTAAAGGTGAGTGCTACTACCACCCAGAAAAATAAACCTTTAAAAAATCAAATCAAATAAAAAATATACCAGGGATCTGGAGCTGAAGAGATGATGGTTAATGGTTAAGAGTGTGTATCACTCTTCCAGAGGGTCTGAATTCAGTTTCCAGTACCCAATTCAGACAGCTGTTCACTCTATAACTCCAGCTCAGGGGACCTGGCATTCTTTTCTGGACTCTTTGGGCACCTGCACACACATGGCATACATACATATGAATAAAAAATATTTTTAAAAAGTTAAAGACAGGTGTGGTGGTGCATATGGACAACCTAGTTTACATAGTGAATTCCAGGCCAGTCAAGGTTATGTATAGTGACCTTATCTCAAAAAATACAATAAAATATAGACTAGGAGCCATCATTTCTCAGCTCTTTGGCTAAGAACAAGAATAAAAATATACTGGGGGAATCAGTATATATGCACACACATTTGTCTGTGTATCAGGTACACCTGTATTCATGTACCACTGCTTTTATGTGCGTATATCATTAGAGATGGAAGAACGTACCAAGGATATGTTTTAACAGAGAATCACTTTAATCAAAACAAACAATGCTCTGGGGGAAGAATTCATAGAGTAAAATCATTTTAGCCGCAATACCAACATGGAAAATATACTAATAAAATATCCAAAGCTTAAAAATCATCCCAGGGCCTAGATTGTATCTATTTTTATATGTATGTATGTGTACCATGTCTGTGTCTGATGCCCACAGAGGTCAGAAGAGGGCATTGGATTCCCTGGAACTGGAGTTACTGGTGGTTGTGAGCCACCATACGGGTGCTGGGAATTGAACCTGCGTCTTCTGGGAGATCAGTGAGTGCTATAACCACTGAACCATCTCTCCAGGACCCTAGACTGTGTCTTAAATAGTCTACACTTACTATCTAGTCCTTTATATATATTACATAGCAACAGACACATTTATTTGCTACATTGACTAGTTTAGAACAGAGATAACTTTCCGTGCTTGGTGTAGAAAGAAAGTACCAGTGAGTAAGTTTTTAAAATGTTTTTTATTATTTGTTTATCATTTATTTATTTGTGGGTGTGGTGGGGTGGGGATGTTGAAATTCGTGTATGGAGGAGAGGACAACTTTCTACTATCAGTACTCTACTCTCCCCGTGTGGTCCCAGGGTTCTAACCCACGCTGTCACGTTTGGCAATGAGTGCTTTCCCACCACGCCGTCTTGCCCACCTTCCCTTACATGAGTAATTTTTGGGAATAGGACATTCTGATATCAGTCCTACACTGAGCATATGCTGCTGGATGAGAAGGCCTGCGTAACTCCGTGGCTTCACTGCTCTGTAGTTTTGCTGTGAGCAGGAATTTCCCATCAGCCTTGTGGCCCACAGCCCCGCTCTCTTATGAGTCACCACGGTAACATTTGTCTAAGCAGCTTGCTTTTTTTTTTTTTTTTTTTTTTTTTTTGAACCTGGACAATAACATGCAAATCCTGGAACTCAGGATTGCTTAGGTGACCCTGACCTCCTTGTAGATTTGTTCACATCCTGTTTGGATTTCCTATCTGGAATTCTCACAGCACACGGTATCCAACCACCCCACCAACCCTGCCCGCTTTCCCTTCTCTTGGCTCATTCTTTATTCCTCTGTGAGGCCGGCGGCTCACGGCTGTTATCCTTCTTCCGTTTCAATACATGTTGAATTGAAACACAATGTACAAACATGAAGTGCAGAAACGGCAGGATTTTCACAGAAGTAGCACTTCCTGCAGCCATGACCGGATATAGGAACTGAAGTATCACCAGCAGCCCACAAGCTCCCCCGACTCCCGTAACCCTTCATCCTCACAGCCTGCTGCAGCTGGGGCAGTTGGTGGGAGAGAACTGCTATTCACATCTAGTGAATTAAGCCCAGGGATGCTGCTGAACAGTCCACAATGCAAAGGACAGCCCCTCACCCTCAATTGCCAGCATGGAATTATTTGTCCCAGTAGTGTCAAGGCTGAGAAACTCTGATTTATACCTTGTCTTAGTTAAGATCACTATTGCTGTGATAAAACATCATGACCAAAAGCTTAATGGGGAAAAAGGTTTATTCAACTTACACTTCCACATCATGGTTTACCATCAAAGGAAGTCAGGACAGGAACTTAGAGCAGGGCAGGAACCTGGAGGCAGGAGCTGATGCAGAGGCCATGGAGGGGTGCTGCTTACTGGCTTGCTCCCTGTGACTTGCTCAGCCTGCTTCCTTACAGATCTGGTGTGGGTGTTTTGTTTTTACAGTGAGCAGTCAACTTTGATAAACAACTGTAAATGTGATTTGGTTGTGGGAGAGCAAAGTGTTTCCTTCAAAATGCCAATGGCAAGGAATGTGGAGGGGGCTTTCCCGTCTTGGCAATTCTGCTCTCTGTGACTTGCTTCAGGGGACAAAGAAAGCAAGGACAGGAAGGCAGGAGAGATCTGAGAGGCCTTCCTTCTGTCAGGACAACCATGTCCTACTTTTGAGTATCATGTTGTGAACCCCAACACCAGGTTACTGGGTCTTGTGCTTTTGGCTGAAGAGTTCTAAGGTGTAGGCAAGGGGAGATAGTGAAAGACTGGGCGTTGAGCAATGACATGGTCCATGGTGCTTTGCCACACTGGACTGGTCCTGAAGGGAAGATTGACATCAGAGGGCCACTGTCTCTGAGGACCTGAAACAGGTATGGAAGATGAGAGACAGATTGAACAGAAAATCATAGCTGAAGCAGGCAGTTCTTAGGACCTGGGTGGAGGGTAAGGGAGTGACTCATCTAATGAATCATTGGATAGATACATGGACACATTATACTGTACATAGACATAATTATTCCAGGGTCACTGAAAAAATCTGTAATTTAATTTAGTAGAGGTCAAATGTCCTTTAATCCTTAAGGTATGACTCTAAGTAGTCATTTGTTCTTTTACTATGCTTGAACATAAAATATGAATGACTTACATCCTTGTTATGTTCTCCCCAGTGAGAATAACACAGAGGCTGGTTCCTGGATATGACAGACAGACGGAAGGGTCCCTTGCTGCTTGCTTATTTCAGAGAGGAATTTGCCTTCTGTTCTCAACATCCACACATAGCACTGAACAGAAAATTCAGCGTCAGCGTGGGACTCATTGTCTTGGTTGTTAACTAGATGTGATTTAGAGTCACCTAAGAGGTATGCCTACCTCTGAGTGTGGCTATGAGGGCATTGTCAGAGAGCACTGACTGGAGAAGACCTAACCTGAATGTGAGCATCACATAGGCTAGGGTCTGGGGCTGAATCAAAAGGAAAATTGAGAAGTCAGCTGAACACCAGCATTCCCTTCTTCCTTCTTCTTGCCAATCATTCTTTTTGTTTGTTTTCAAGACAAGGGCTCACTATGAAGCCCTAATGTAATGGAAGCTTCTGTGCTCAGCCAGTAACTACCAAGTACCCGGCAGCTGCTTCCCAAATAATTGACTCAGAGGCTTAATATTAATTACAAACTGTTTGGTCTATGGCTCAGGCTTATTGCTAACTAGATTTTTTTAAATTTTAAATTAACCCATTTCTATTAATCTATGTAATGCCACATGGCCGTGGTGTTACTGGTCTGCTGGCGTCTTGTTCCTTGGGCAGCTGAATGGTGTCTCCTCTGACTCTGCTCTTCTTCTCTCTGTATCTCTGCTTGGATTTCCCACCTGGCTCTTATCTTGCCTTACCAAAGGCCAAAGCAGCTTTATTTATTAACCAATGGGAGCAACACATATTCACAGCACACAGAAAGACCATCCCACAGCATTTTTCCTTTTCTGTCTAATCAAAAAGGAAGGTTTTAACTTTAACATAGTAAAATCACATATAACAAAACAGTTATCAAATCAAAAATTACAGTTACAATATCTAGTCTATTTGTATTTGGCAAAATTAAAGAAAATATTCTATCATCTCTCCTTTTTTGTGAGTCTAAAGTTTTACATCTAATTTATCTTTTATTATGACTAAGGAATACTATAATTATAACTACCTAGTCTTCAACTCCATCAAAAGACCTCAGAAGGATATATTATTATCTGAGTACACAGGAAGTGCATTGTAAGCAACTTCCAAAATTCTAGAAATGACAAGAGACATCTGGCTGCCTGGACAGTCACCCAAAGTTCTTTTGTAACGTTGGGGCATCCATCTTTAGCCTATAGGCTTAGAATCTCTGGCAGACTTTTCAGTGAAGCAGGAAATTTGAAGGATTGTCTCACCTATTGGCAAATTAATCAGTTGCTTTCTTCTGTGTCCTGCAGAATGTCTGGCAGCTTCTTCTGTGAAGCAGGAACCTGAAGGACCATCTCACCTTGTTCTGGCAAAGTTTAGTGGTCATCCTTCTATGGGTCTTCCATGTCTAGTTTATACAACACATTGTCAAGCAGTCCAGGCAAGAGCAGTTTCTTGCCCAAATGGATAGCCTTTTCCACACTATAAGCAAATTCCATAACCAGTTTCTTCGATGCCCATCATCCTCTTTGAAGTAATTGGTGCTGCCAGGAGCAGATGTGTCTCACTGTCCAGAAAAGTCTAAGTTCTTAAGACATTTTAAATGACATATTCTGTAGGTCTTTGAAGTATTTGAAGATTATCTATCTGATTAAAATATATTTTTGGATACTTAAAAACTTAATTAACATGACTATAAGTTCAGTTATCATAGATGACTATTAATCTGTATTTCTTAATGATATATTACAATTTTAAATGAGTTGCATAAATATAATATCTTAAACAAGAGTAGAAATA
This sequence comes from Peromyscus melanophrys, assembly GCA_902168415.1. Taxonomy (NCBI): domain Eukaryota; kingdom Metazoa; phylum Chordata; class Mammalia; order Rodentia; family Cricetidae; genus Peromyscus; species Peromyscus melanophrys. Next base: position 13,787 of record CABHPR010114855.1, on the reverse strand, counting down.
TACATACAGTACAACAAAATTGGCTTTAAATTTGTATTAATAAACCAAAATCCATATCAATGTAAAGTATTCTGAGATTAACAGTTGTTTTTTGGATTAAAGTAGATTTAATAATTTACTTTTATTTCATCATTTCTATGTCACATCCCCCTTTTTTCTTTAGGAAGAGATTGACTATGACCATTAACCATTTATAACCAATCCCCTTTAAATGAAAGCAAATATTCATAAACAATATTTGGGAAATTTGGGTATAGTTTTCTATACTACGTCCTGCTGATTGTAGGCACTGGTAATCTTATGGGGATCCCGAGAGAATTTAGAATTATTACCAGATCCTGACTGGGGTATTTTGTGAGTCTGGATCATCTTAGCCCGCAACTTTGAAGCCCTTGTAGATATTGAATCACCTGGGCCATCGTTCCCATCAGAGATCTTTTGGGGTCTTGCTTGAACAAACCATGTTAGCCTGGAAGCAATCCACAGGTTCTCATCTTCTGTGGAAACAAAAGCAGAACCTCTTTTCCAAAGCAACGTATCCTTAGACCCAAATTTCGGAGTCAAGATACCTTAAAATATATATATTGGTTTAATTTAGTAGCCCCCCCATCAAAAGTCTCTCTGCAGTTAGCTTATTAACAGTCAAAAAATTCAAAGAAAACACAATAAAATACATAATCCAGATTCTCTGTGTATTTTTCATCTTTATGTGACTTATTATAATTTTTTTACTATTCCTTTTTTTTTAAGGACCTCATTTTATTATCTTTAGATTATTCTTTTAATCTATGACTGGTCTATTCTTTTTCCTCTCTCTCTCAAGCCTGCATATATTTTTTAAACACAATGTGACCCATTTAGAGGTTTCTTTTTGTCTGAATCTGTCTTTATGGTGTATCTGTAATCCTTTTCTGATCACAGCTTTAAACTGCTGAGCGGGCATGACTAGGATCAAAGCAATGACTTTGGCTGTTGGCTCCACCCCATTCAGCTTCCCAACATGGTGGAGATACTCAGGAGAGTCACACTTACCCCCTACCCCCACTTCTGGGGTCCATGCTGCCACCAGGTATCATGCAGCCAGCCCACAAACCCTTTTTGTCTATATGAGTAAAAGCTCAATCTGCCATGCAGTGTTCTGCTCGGCTTGGAGACGCCTCTGTGTGCCTCTGTGTACCGTGGCGGGAACCTGCCAGGCTGTGCACAAGCCCGAATGCCACAGTGTCTCTGTGCCACAGCCTGCATGAGAGACACAACTAGGAAGCTGTTTTTGGCTCCATTTATGTGTTCTAGAACCTCCTTTTTTAAGCTTTCTCAGGTCTTATGTGGAAAGTCCTGCCCCATGTTGGTTGGGTGGCTAGAAGGCCTCTGCCCTGACTCGGCCCTTCTCCTCTCTGTATCTCTGCTTGGATTTCCTACCTGGCTCTTATCCTGCCTTACCATAGGCCAAAGCAGCTTTGTTTATTAACCAATGGGAGCAACACATATTCACAGCATCCAGAAAGACAATCCCACAGTACCCTGGCTGTTCTGGAACTCACTCTGTAGACCAGGCTGGCCTCGAACTCACAGAGATCCCCCTGACTCTGCCTCCTGAGTGCTGGGATTACAGGCGTGGGCCACCATGCCGGGCTGCATTTCTTGGTCTTGCTGCCACATGCTCAGGCTTCAACCATGAGAATTTACATTCTCACTTAAACCCCAGCCAAAAAATCCCTGCCTGAAACTGGCTGTATCAGATGTTTTGTCAGAGTGAATAGAAAAGAACTAACAGCATAATAAATGTTATCTTATTTCAGGGCACAAATAACAATCGCTTTATATGAGGCTCTTAAATTGAAGAGGTGGGTGACTCAGCTCTGTGCTGGAAACCTGGGTGGTGAGAGGAACCACCCACCTTGTTGGAAATACCCTCGGGATATCACAAAGCGACATGCCAATATATTGTGGGCCATAAGCAAATGCTTCCCTGAGCTCTCTGACCTGTCTTAGGAAATTAGTAAAACTCAAGGAGAGGGTCATGGAGCTCCAGTTTATAAAGGACTGGTCAGGAGCACAAACCAAATCTTGTGTTCACAACTAACCCCCGGAGTTAGAGCAGCCTTAAGAACTGAACCCAAGACATGCAGCATACAATATTATCACCAGGTCTGTAGTGTCAGAATCAGACTAGATTAGAGGTTATCCAGCTGGTGATTGCTCTAGAGTCTGGTGTCAACACTGAGTGGTTGCTTGATGTGTAGGGAAAGAGCCCTGTGGGGTATCAGAGCATTGTGTTAATTGGTGGACCAGTGATGAGACAGAATAGGAAATAAAACTTACTCCTGTGTTATTATCCATGGGAGTAACCAGGGAAAGTGGCACAGATGCTTGCCTATACTGATGCATTACCACCAATCACACGCTGGTGGTGGAGAGAGACCTCAGCTCTCAGGCCTGCTGTGAGGATGGAATAATGTGGGAGAGGAGATAGATGCCTTGTATCTGTGTGGCCAGGTGGTATTTTTTTTTTTTTTGTAAACAGGTTCAGCAAGCTTTGAGACTAAGGGTGAGTAGGTTAAGCATTGATGACTGAGTCTGAGAAAAATTACTGAGACCAGTGTACGTGACCCCAGGCATTGACTAGAGGGTTCTGTGGTTGGCACCATTTTGAAAAAGCACTTACCTGCACTGGGAGGTCAGTGCCATGTGGGCCTTGACGAGAACGAGTTCTGTAGGTATTGCTATTAGATTTAGCTACACTGCAAACATTTGTCTGGAGTTTGACCATATCCAGAGTGGCTCCAAAGGTGGCCTCAGGGGGTGGCATCACCATCGGCTCATTGGCTGTGCCCTTCAGGGTCCCCATAGAGTTGTTAATAAATCAGACAGTTCACATGCCCAAGCACAGTCTCTAAGCACTTAAAACGTATCCAGAAAGCTGGGCAGTGGTGGTGCATGCCTTTAATCCCAGCACCAAGGAGGCAGAGGCAGGCAGATCTCTGTGAGTTTGAGGTCAGCCTGGTCTACACAGGGAGTTCCAGGACAGGCTCCAAAGCTACACAGAGAACCCCTGTCTCGTAAAACAAACAAACAAACAAAATCCAGAAAACATGTACTCCCCAACACCAACCTTCTCTTTAGTAGAGGAGAGGGAGAGGAAAAATAATCAGACTGAAAAGAAATTGAGGAAGAAGAAAGCACAGAATTAGCACACAGGCTCTGAAGAGGCCCCAACTTCCCAGCCTGGGACACTGGATGACTGGTATCACTTAGGACATTTTCTGATGCAAGTCACAGGATATTAAGCAACTGAACAGTTCCAGACGCACCCAGCTTTAGGACCAGCTTGGTCTAGGCCCATGGGCCCCTATCTCCTTCATGTGGACCTTAACCCTCCTCAGCTCCGTGTGCCCAGGGAGTGACAACAGCTCTCTTCCTCTAGATTCTATTTGCACAAGGGACTATTCTCACGTTTTGTATATTTTCGTGTGTCACTTTCACAAGGATCCTCCGTGGGAGACTCTACCTTGCAGGTGGTAAGACTGAGGCACGTTAAACCACTACCCATGGCTTCACGACAGAGTCAGAGCTGGGATTGAGGTCCAGGAAGTCTGCTTTTCAACCACTTCTGTGCTCTGAAATGCTTCTTCTGGAAGAAGAACACAGAGTCCATCTCTTTGGGGAGCTAGAACACTGTAGGCACTGTGTTTGGTCCAGTCAGGCTGTGTTAGCCAGAGTTTCCTAGGGGAACAGAACCGATACAATGTTGTGGAATATTAAAGATGTGTTACATTTGGTTATGATGTGAAATATGACTTTAATATAAAGATGTGTCACATTTGTTTCTGCTGCATTTGTTTAACGATGTAAAGATGTGTTGCTTTGCCTGCCTAAGGCACCTGATTGGTCTAATAAAAAGCTGAACAGCCAATAGCTGGGCAGGAGAGGGATGGGCAGGGTTCCAGCTCCAAGGAATTTAATGCCCTCTTCTGACCTCTGCACACACACACACACACACACACACACACACACACACACACACACACCACACACACCACACACACGGCTAAATTTGTAAATTCTGTAATCCCAGTCTTTAGAACAAACAAACATATAACGCAAGAAGAAATTTATAAGCATACAATTATCCTGAAAAGTTTCAAAATATCTTTCCAGTGATTAGCTGGAACTAATAGTCAAAAAAGTCCTCAGACTAATAAAATAATATAGTTTGCTGGTCGAAGAAAATTCACTCATATGAACATAATAATACCAATGATTTAATATAGTACATATAAGGGCTTCTTATGTCTCCACAAATAAAGAAAAAGACTGTTTTTGTTTGTTTTTTTTCACAAAAATGAAAAGGTTGGCCGGGCACTGTGGTGCTTGCCTATAAATGCGGAGTGCTGGAGACCTGGAGAGAAGACTGCCAGCTGGAGGCCAGCTTCAGCTCCACAGTCAGTTCAACACCAGCCTCGGCTAACGCTGAGACCCTGTCTTAAAATATAAATAGATCGATAGATATGTCAAAATGTTTATATTTCATGTCTTGGGCCTCCCAACAGCTTCAACAATGAAAACAACAGATGCTTAGATCACAATTTGAAAAATTATAAATTCATGATTTTAATAGTTAAAAGTTAAGGAACAAACTAAACTCATATAAATCACATGTGATGTGAAAATAAAAGGGCCCTCACCGTCCAGAGGAAGCCATACTTTGAGGAGCCCTGAGAACATCAAAAGTCTTCCCGATTCTAAAATAAAACCACTGACGGAGGCACTATGTCCCCGCTTCAAACTTTAGAAAAACAGGATGTTGGCATTAATGTCAGTAAAACTTGGAATAAATGAAACAGAAATAATAGAAAGGGCTAGGAAAAATAGGAGAGACGGAAGACGGACTTGAAGCAGCTCTAAAAGCTTGCTGCACAGACTTGGAATTTAAAGAGGGAAATAAAGCAGAGCGAGAGTGAGAAGAAAAAAAAACAACAACAACTACAGGCATTTGGGAGAGTTAAAGAATCAAGACACTCACCAGGGACAGTTAGATGGCAAATGGCTAAGAAAACAGAGGAAATACAGGAGTTCATAGCAAAAGATGATTAGAATTGAGCCTAGAAGAGGGAAAAATCATGAATGGACCAGTCACTGCAGAGTAAAGAAAGGTGATTGACAACAGGTTTGCAATGACCTCACCTCTGAGGTTTAGTTACCTTGAAAGAGCCAAAGCTGGAAGGTGAACTCACTGAAACCTGCTGCCCTGTGGATGGGCAGCCTCAGCACCTGGGGTGCTACTTGGAAGTGAAAGTCCAGCTATTACAACTACAGAAAACCCTTTTAACTTATCAACTTCAAATGGACCAAAGCCCTTCATGTAAGATCGGGAGCTATTAGAGGGAAGTTAGGGAGAACACAAGCTGTAGATACAAAGGGTTGTTCCTAAGTAGGACTCTAGTCACTCAGACAATAATGCCAACAGTTGACAAACAGAAGCCAGGCATCACAGCACATGCCTTGGATTCCATTGCTCTGGACGTAGAAGCAGGCATATTTTTTTTTGTGAGTTTATGACTAGCCCGGTCTACATAGTGAGTTCAGGACAGCCAGGGCTACACAGAGAGATGTCTCTTGTATGTCTCAGAAGATAAAACAACAATAACAACAAGAAAGCAATTGACAAATGAACAAACTTCTGTTCATCAAAGGAGATGATGACCAGGTGGAGAAAGAGCCCACAGAATGAGGAAGCCTTGGTAGGCAGACATCCATCTGACAAGCCTGTGGAGGTCAGAGGACAGCTCTGTGGGGTCAGCTCTCTCTCTCTCTCTCTCTCTCTCTCTCTCTCTCTCTCTCTCTCTC
>CABHPR010114854.1:29081-44727 GCA_902168415.1 Peromyscus melanophrys | reverse complement strand
CTCCGTTCACCACAGCAGGCAAGGCCACAGGAGAGACCTCCTAGGAGGCTCTTCTCCTCCCTGGCACCTTTGTGCCCATCCAGAGGGAAATCTGCATCCTGGGCTGGCCCGAGGCGCTTCAGTGCCGAGCCCCACTCTGGCTGTAGATTTCACCCTCTTCCTGTGGCCCCGCAGAGGCTGTGGTTACAGTTCTGTTATCTTCTAAGTTAGAAAGAACGGGAGATGGGCTGGGTTAGCTGTGCACGCAGAGGTCTGGAGATGACTTAACTGCTGAGCAATTTTTTGCACAATTCAAAACTCATGAGGAGGGGGCAAGGAATCAATCTAACGAACACATCCCTCTCTCGCTGAAAAGAGTTTCTTTTCCTAGGTCTTCTGGGAATAAGACACTCGTAATGTACTTGTCAGGAACTGACACTTCATTTAGTAAGAGTGAAAAGTGACAGTTGAGAGAGCCATTGAGGAGAGCCCATGTCTACAATGGGCTTGGAACCCCTCTAAAACCACACCAGGAAAAGTACTGAGGCCTTAGGAGACTCTGAGCCCGAGTGTGAGACCGCCTCTGTGGCTGCCGGAAGCCGCTGTACAGACATCTACCCTCAAGCCTACCCCACAGCCCAAACTGCCCTGCCCAGCACCCCAAATGGTCCCCCAGGAGCCCTTGCTGGTGACACTGAACACTTCTTCCAAAAGCCACAACGAGGACACCTGCCATCCTAACGCACATGATCAAAAGGAGGTACAGGAGGCTCTGCAGAACCCAGGGGACCTGGAAGCAGGTGCCATGTCACAGCTGGTACCAGAGGCATCACATGGTAGCCACTCTCCAAGCTAAGCCCACTTGGCTGTGTTCACACACTGTTGACCTTACGGGCAAAGGCAGGCCTGAGGGAGCAATGGCTCACACTGCCTCTGTCCCCTATGGCTTGACTGTGGCTCCTTGGCACCCAAAGGGTCCTCAGAGTCAGAATCCACCAGTACAGTGCCAGGGCTGCTTGGCGCATAGGATCCTCTGAGTTCCAGGCAGCCTGACCTGCCGTTAGCACTTAAGTTCAGCTCAACACCCAAGTCTCATTTCCAGTCTTTTGGCCCCAGGGGAGAATCCTGCAGGGGACAAGCAGGGAGAAGCCATGCTCTGGCTCCGTCCTCTGGTAATGTGGACCTTACCTTAGATGTAGCCGTGGCCTCTAGGCACATCAGCATGCCTACCAGCCAAGGGTGAGCTCCCTTTTCTGGTGGGAGGTAAGCCAACCATATCCTCCTGTACCCTAAGTGGGTGTCAATCCAAGAAAGGCTCCCCAGGGGTGGCCATGGGATCATCTCAGATGACTGAGGGCTTGCTATGGGTCTCAGAACTCCCCACTGGCACCTGTGACTTTGAGGTCCCATCCCCCTCCTGCTTATGTGATGGAGGGCACCATGCCAGTGCTGACCCGGAAGGTACCAGAGTCTCTAGTTACAACCTGAATACCCAACACTGTCCGAAGGGAGAAAGGAAGCCACGGGTGTGGGTCTGAGATGGTGGATGGGCTGCCATGACAGGTGTGTGGGTGACAACTGGGGTGGACAACATGGCGTCCAGTGCCTAGTGTGACAGGTGTGGGGTGACATCTGGGGTGGACAACATGGCTTGCCAGCTCAGCCCCACTGCCCCGGGGGCTGCTGGGCTCCAGGTCTGCATCTTGCCTTCCATGTTTACAAAGGAGTATGGCAGCATGTGCTATCTCATAACTACAAGCCCAGAACTCAGGGTGCTGAAGCAGGAGGATTGCCATGAATGTGGCCAACCTAGGCTACAGAAGGAGGATCTATCTTAAGCAAGTAACTGAACAAGAACAAAACAAGCCCTCACACATTATCTTCCAAAAGACACAAACTCCACCCTCCACAGAACGGGGTATCCCTGTGCACTGGCAGGGGGTCCTGCCTGCTAGATGCTGAGCAGGCAGTTCCCCAGGCTAACAGGCAACTGGGGGCTGGATGCTGCCAAGAGCAGCGCCCCATACACAGCGGCTGCACCCTGCCATCCATCCACGGGAGCCTCCTTACCAGAGGCAGCCACACCACACAGCAATGAAGCCAGAGGTTCAGACTGTGAACCAGTCTCCCTCAGGACCGGCTCTGCCACCCCAGGCCTGAACTCACAGGAGGATGACCTCCACTGCAGCCTGAGGCCCCCGCTGCCACCTCTGCAGTGTGGACAACCCATTCCAATTAAGTCAAGCTCCGAGAAAGCTGGATCTTTTCACTTCTGGAACAGGACGGGACCTGAGGCCCCACCCTCCTCTGAACATGCTCACAGGAAGTGCTAAGGTGACTTCATGGGGCCTCAGGATGCAACAGGGAGACGCAGAGGCAGGAGTTGTGCATGGAGGTGACAGAGAGAGCCGGGGGGAGTTGCACCAGTCAAAGACAAACTGCTCTGCGCCATCCCCAGGTGGATGACACTGGAGAGACTCGCCACAGAGTCCCAGGCCTGTGCTCCTGACACCCCATCTGTTGGCTGAACCAGGGCCAAGGGCAGCTGAGCCATGAGGCCCAGCAGGGCCAGCCTAGGGTTGCCCAGTGCCTGTCGACACAGGCTTCTGAGTGGTCCTCTAGCAGCTGGCACCCTGGTCTCCCAGACTGGAAGGCTTGTACACATCAGGAATGACGGGTTAATAAAGTGGCAATTTGATCAATTATTAACTCCAGTGTCCACAGATTGATTCACACATTGTGTGTCTGGTTCAACTTCAAGGATTTTCCTCGTCAGGCTAAGTGCCATGATGAGCTGCATCTGGGCTCATTTAGGAGGGACAGCCTCTGCTCTGCCCACGTGCAAGCACTGGAGACTGAGGAAGACCCTTGTCCCTGCAGAGGGCCAGAGAAGTTCCACAAGCCTGCAACACCATGACTCAGCAGATGGAGAGAAACCACACAACTACAAACCACCCAGGAACCCTCCGGGGCTGGGCCCTTTCCTAGTTGTCAAGGCCTAGGGTTCCCTTTGTCTACAGACTCCTTCTGCACTGGTACCTTGGTAACATTAGAGGTAGGATTGTTGGACTCGAAGAATCAAGACCCACTTCCTCCCCCTGGAGACTGCCTGAAGAGTGGGGAGAACATGGGTGCCCTTCTGTCCCCTGGAGGAACACCTGGTTGGGGTGGTCTCTGCAGCCAGGTCTGCTCTCCCAGGAACGAGGGAGGACACACTCCTGCTCCACCCAGGCCCACCCAAGTCACACCACGTCCTCTGCCTCCTTTATTGGTGTTGTTGGTTGGGTGAACGCGAGTTGGGGCCCGGACTCGGGGGTAGTGAGCTGGCGCTGGGTGCTCGCAGTGCGTGGGGTTCGAGCTGCTGACTGGGGGTGCTGGGGCCCCCTGTCCCCGGTTCCTCACTACTCTCCTCCTTCTGGCTGCTCTGCTGCTCCGGACACTCAAAGTGGACGCAGTGGAACACCTGGAACGACAGAGAAGAGACAGTGAGATGGCTCAGCCTGGGGCCTGAAGCTTCGAGCCAGGCCGACCCTCACCCTGGATGCTGGGTAAGTATGGGAAATCTCCCAGTACCCACCTCACTCCTTGCCTGTCTCAGATACCTGAAAGCAACAAGAAGGTTTTAGATGCATGTGGTCAATCATGATAAACGCAAAAAGATGGATGATTCCAAAGTTAAGAAAGTCCAGCATGGATGCCTCAGCAGTGCCCAGGCTGGACCACTCAGCACTGGCTTTTCTCCTCTGGCCTGTTTCTCCCTCTTGGATCATTCATTTAAAAAACAATATTTGTGGGGGATAAGGGAGGGGACAGAGAGAGAGAGAAAGAGGGAGGGGAGGTAGGGAGAGAGGGGAGAGAGGAGCACAGTGAATTCTTTTAAGTATAACTACAATCTTTCCAGAATTATGAAAACGTGTTCAAGTTTCCTGGCTAAAACCTTTCCATAACCGCTTTCAGGTTCTGGCTGCTTCGTTCATAAGTCACTTAAATTCTCTTTTCTTAGCCAGGTGTTGTGGCCTAAACTATAGTCATAGCCTTTCAGGAGGCCGAGGCAGGAGGATCTCAGTCAGTCTCTGCTTCCTTTTAGCAGAACAAGAATTTTAACCTGATCTGACTGACATTGTTGCTCTCCTTCTGCCCCTCCCCCTGCCATCTCCTGCTCTGCTAGCTCCCCTGGGCCAGGAAGACCTAGGTGACCTCAGGACCCCTCCTCTCAAGACCCCTCCCTCTCTGGACCCCTCCCCCTCAGGACCCCTCCCTCTCAGGACCCCTCCCCCTCAGGACCCCTCCCTCTCAGGACCGACACTTCCTGTTGTACTCACAGACCCAGGCTCCACAGCCCCGTGCTGCTCAGCCCTTCTGCCCTGACAGGAGTAACTAGGTCAATAAAACCCTAAACTGAGAAATCAAGTTGCGAGGATCAGTGCGTGGCTCTGCTGTGCTGGAGAAAGCTGGAAGATGCACTCTGTCGGAGGACGTGCACACCAGGCGCCTGGCTTCCCCACTCCTCACTGACCCCATCCACTGTGGCCACGTCTCCCTGCATTCTCTCACTTGCATGCCACTGTGTCCCACTGTGCTGTCAGATCACATGCAAACGGTGCTGTTCCCTGCGACTACTCATCCACTAAGGCCATACCTAGTTCTCTCCCAGGCCCACAAGCCATGTGAGGCTCCTTGAGCTAAAGCCACAGGCTGGGGAGACCTTAAAGACGCACACTGAACCTCCTACCTGAGTCCCGCTGGCCCTGGGAGGTGCAAGGTAACATAATCACCAGACATGAAGAACTGGGGCTTCTGAGAGCTCTGACTCCTAGCTGATCCCTGCAAACCCTGAGCAATACAGGAGAAAGCTTCCTTGGTCAGGGTGACATATGGATTCCATTCACTAAGACACAGCCTCCAGACAGAAACCCCTCAGATGCTGGGGGTGGGCAATGAAGCTGGCGGTAGGCAAGCAGGCTAAGAGTGAGGGACAGAGATCATGGGGAACGAGAATGTGACATACGCCTTAGCGTGACAGAGCGAAGGGTGATGTGTGCACCTGAGGTCAGGTTCTCTTAGAGGGGCCAGGGCATGCTGGGACAAGCAAGGAGCCCTGGGCACACAAGGCCCAGCAGCCCAGGAGGTCAGCTACTGCAGAAGGACCTGAGGCGCAAGTCAGGAAGGACAAGGTGGCCTTGCAGGACAGGGCTGGGGAGGCCATGCTGTTGCTTAGCTCTGTGAAGGGGCTCTGGGTCTGAGGCGCAGGAACCGCCTGACAAGATGATCGGCAGTGCCTGACCTGGAGCTGCAGCCAGAGACTTCCAGACACAGCAGACTCCTGCAAACCCAACTTCTACAGAGAGATCCGAGAGGAAGCACAGTGTGCCGTGACAAATTCAAATGCCCTGCCAAACAGAGCTGACGACAGACTTCAAGTTCCCTGAGGGAAGCAGCCGTTTACAATCAGTAGGAAGGGATCATTTTTAAAGAAAGCTGAAAGAAGAAAGCAAGGAGCCTGCAGCATGCGACTACGACTTGGTAGAGGAGAGCGAGGGTCCTGCACTCTCGGACAGGCTGTGGGACTTGAGAGACTCCAGACAACCCTCCCCTGCCCCTCCCCACAGATCCCCACAGATGCTCACGGGTCCTTTCAATTACAACAACTACTGAGCCACCAACTCTGAGCAGTGTGGTCCTGCCTAAGGGGCAGCGCACAGTGCTGGGGCGTGTTCACTCCGCATGGAGAGGAGGGGTAAGCTGCCTAGCCTCCTGGGATGCCCTACCACATCCAGGGTTCTGACCCTGAGGCAGGGTGGGCATCCACATGTGTCAGGAGCACATGATGCCTGGAGTGGACCTTAGGGAGCACTCCAGAAAAGTCCTCCCTATAATACAGAGAAGACTGTATATACCAGGCCCCAAATAGCTGGGAGGCAGGCAGAGGGGACTCTGGAGGACAGCTGGGTCCAGTGTGGCCCTAGAACCTCACTGTGGAGTGGCCTTCCACCCGCCCTTCTCCCTTCTGTGGGAACACTGTGCCTGGTTCCATCATCTCGGTGACGTTCCCAGCCCAGGGCGAGTCCTCTGCACCGTCCCTGCACTACCCAACATGCTTCTAACTCCACGTAGATGCCGTTCTACCTGCAGCTCTCCAGCCGCGCCACACACGGGGCAGGGCACCTTCTTCCAGTCTGCACATGGACCTCTGCAAGGGCATGGAGTTGAAGGCCTTTCTTCTCAAATGGAGGTGAAACCCCACACTTCAGAGCAGTCATGCTGGGCTGAGGCTGCCTGTAGTCAGGCCCTCACAGAGACCTCAGGGAAGGTGGCCTTCTGGGTCTGCAGTTTCTGTGTGGAAACTGGTGGAGGAGGCTAATGGTGGGAGCAAGTGGGCCTCACAGAGAGAGCCTAGGAAATGTGCCCTGGCTAACCCCACCATGCTCCTGCACCTGCTTCCTCCCCGCCCTTCCCACCGCGCACTTACGGACCTCACGTGAGATGAAATGGCCAAGCGCTGGCTTTCTCTTTGCTAGGGCCTGGTGTGATTCAATTTCTTTCCTCTGAACCTTCCCCAGACTGCAATAGTCCTCGGAAAGGATGTGACCAAAAGTGAATGAGGCATACGGGGCAGAACCACACTTCTGATTTATGCAAAGCCATTACCATGGTCTCCGCATCATTTTCCCTTCAACTTTTCGGCAGTCGTGTGTCCCATTAGCCTGCTGGATTGCTGCTGTTCGTGAAGGGGCACCTTCGCTGAACCATCTTCCGCAGCTGCCTACCATCTCTCCCCCGAGAGGAGCGGCCAATTTGCAATGTAGTCATGTGTAGGCAGCAGACCCAGCCTTCCTCACACCCGGGTGTCCTTTCTTGTGGTGGCTGTTTATTATCACTTTGCCAGGCCTCTGTGGGAGCTATATTCCTGGACGTGTCTGAGGTGGTCTGGCATGCTCCTTTCCATGAGCCTGTGTAGCATGTGTGTACCATCCTGACCCCCTTTGGGAAGCACGCTGATCCCTCCTCCTTCAGAGCCAGGATTCCCCAAGTACCTCATGCTGACTTTTTCAAGGTTTTTACAGGAAGGGGAAGGGAAGAGTGGGGAGGGCCTGTTAGCCCAAGAGTCCACTCGGAACTATAGCAGACACTGGGAGAAAAGGAATAAATACTGATCAATGACTCACCTTGCTTCTGTGGCTTCTGGGTAATTTGCACAGAGCACCCTCCTGTTAAGCAGCGCAAACAGGGTTTCTGACCCACCCTTCTGACTTGCATTTCCAAGGTGATGTATCTTTCCAAGATAGTTAGCTTCCTCTCACTGGCTGCCCATAAGAAGACGAAGGCCTGAGGACTGTTCCCCTCCATCCCAGTATTACATCCATCGCCGCCCAGATGTGAGCAGCCCAGTTCTGGCAGCCAGTGAACTCTCCCGCTCACCTCAGAGATGATGTGAGCAGTCCAAATACAGACCACAAACAGCTTTTCTTTTTGTTCCTCCTAAACAGAAGACCAGGTGGGTAGTGTGACACACACCTGTCATCCCAGCACTTAGGACGCTGAAGTAGAGGGATTGTGAGCTAGAGGCTAGTTTATGCTACATTGTAAAAATCTGTCTCAAAAAACCAAATCGACCAACCAAACAGCAGCCCCAAACAAACGAGAAGAGTAGGAAGAGCTTCCCACGAAGCTCTCTTTCATGGCTGTGGTTTACATGAGACCCAAATAACCAACAGCTCTCTTAGTCACTGTCCTGTTGCTGTGGAGAGACGCCATGACCAAGGCAACTCTTATAAAGGGACACACTTCGCTGAGGACTTGCTTACAGTTTCAGAGGCTTATCATCATGGAGACATGGTGCTGGAGCGGAAGTTGAGAGCTCTGTCCCGATCCACAGGCAGAGGGAGTCAGACTGAGCCTGGCATGGGCTTTGGAAACCTGAAATTCCATCCTCAGTGACACACTTCCTCCAACAAGGCCACACTTTCTAAACTTTACAAATAGTGACTTAGCATTCAAACATGTAAGCCTATGGGGGCCATTCTTACTCAAATCACCAAATGCTATTTTCAAATAAGGGACCACTTTTAATACGGAGACATGACATCTCAGGGAGAGGAGGGCTGAGATAGGGTTTCATGAAGCCCAGGATGGCCTCAAATTCATTATGCAGCTGCTAAGGCTGGCCTTGAACTCCTGATCTTTCTGCCTCTACCTCCCACCCAAGTGCTGGGATTACAGGCAAGTACTTACGTATTATAAAGGTAAGTGCTATTTCCCTGAGTATTTATACCTAGGTATGGGGTTGAGATTCCGGTGACTGCTTATTACACATGGCACTACTTTATAGTATCACTTCCCCATTGCTACAGACAGCTACAACTGTTTGGAAAGTTCTGGAAAAAAAGAACCTTCCTCTAGGTAGCCCTAGAATTTCCTACTTCTGTGATTTTTTGGTTCTTTAACGTGTGTGCATTTCTGAGTCTTTACTGCTAATCTGGCTGGATGCAGAACCAGTCACCTAGGAGTCTGGTGAGGCACATACAGCTTTGGTGTGCCTGTGAAGGGCACTGCCAGACAGGACTAACTGAGGAGCAATGGCCAACCCTGATTGTGAGCAGTACCACCCTGCCACCATGCATGGGCACACATGGCCAAGTGACCATGGCTGAACTCTGTTCCTTCTGGGAGCAGTTTTCTTAGACACCTGGTTAGAGAACACAGAAATCCTGACTAATGCAATAGTTCAAAGAGTCTCTTCTTGATACTAGTTTGGAAGGGATGTTTTCAAGTTATTTTAAAATCAAAACCAAACCTACAGACCAAAAGTGGAGAGCATCCTTGTCCCCAGTCCTGGTAGATATGGCCCAACCAGGGCTTTCTCCTACAAAGGAGAAAGGTGGAGTGACTTGGGGTCAGAGACGTGGGAGGTGAAGGCGGCAGTGTGGCCGTCTCTCCCCATGTTCAGTCCCCACCTCCCTGCCACACGTCAGCTCTTCTCAGACTGCCCTCCAGGCCTCCCTACCCTTTCCAGAGGGTACCTGACCCTGACGCTACACACCTGTGTACTGCTCAAGTCTGTGTGTCCCCCTGAACCTCACACTTTACGGTTCCTCTCCACCCTCTGTCCTCTGAACTTTCTCACAAGCACCACAGCTCTCCCTCCTCCCAGGACAAGGGGACACAGGCTTGGTGAAGGCTCCAGCTCTCCCTCCTCCCAGCTCCTAATCTTGTCAATGGTAATTCTTGAGAGAGGGTTCCCCTTGACTCCTAGACCAACAATCTAGTCCAGGCAGCCTGTGGAAGGACTGCTGTGTGCCATGCCATGCTCTCTACCCTCAAGAGCCACAGTGCACTGGGCACTGGGTCAGATCCTCGGCTGGGACTGTCCACCAAGCCCATCCGGGTCCCCAGGCCACTGCTGCCCCACACCACCGTCTCTCTGGCCAGTACCTTATCCTAGTACACAGTACTTTGTCCATGGTGCCACACAAAACCTCTGTGTGCCAGGGTCAGCTGCTGTGTATATCCTCCGGCCACTGAGACACAACACTCCAGGAGGGCCAGGCTCTCCCAGGAGCTGAGAGGCCTACAAGCTGGGGCTGTCTCCTGCAGGGTGTGGCTATCCTCTATTTGGCTCTGAGTCTGTAGTCACCTGCTGCTGCCTGCCGCTGCTCTGGGAATTCTGAGTAAAAGGCTGCTCTGCGGCACCTTCTGGGCCTAGATGATGTCTCTGGGGAGAACATGGAAGGAGAGTCCTTCAGGGGTCAGGGCACACTCCAGAGAGGGGCTAGGAAATAATTATCCCAGGTCAGCAAAGAACATTTATTTAGTTTTTCTAGAGTCTGTTTTCCTGGTTTTATTTTCCCACTAAAGCCACATGTTGCTATGGGAACGAGGTGGCCCTCGGATCCCAGAACCACTCACTGGCCTGAGGGAGCCTGTGAGTAAAGCCCCCTCAGCATGGAAGGCCGCTCAGGCAGCCATATGCAGACCCTGTCCTGCTGCTGCTGGCCCGGGAGACCTTCTTGCAGCTAGCTCATAGCTGCTTACAGTTCCTGACACATGGCAGAGTACGGAATGATCTGCAAGGCCCTCCTCCACGTGCTCCCATGACACCCTGCTTTCTAGAGGAAACCCTGCCCTTCAATCAGCCCTGCACCCACCCACATCAGGGCCCATCTCAGCTGCCCCTGTACCTCTGTCCACCATTTCAACACGACTTAGAGATACGAATGTCACCTGAAGGACAGGCTCTTCAAAGGGCACACTGCCAGGCAGAGAGGCTGCAGTCCCTGTATGAAAGTGCTCTACCTCAGTTTCTCCCCTAGACCTAGCATATGTGGTGCACAAAGCCAGCCTATCAGAGTGTGACGTGGGTACCTGAGGTGTGGGCCAGGGTGGAGTAGAGTCCACTCTGGCACCTCACTCTTTGTCACAATCTTCTGGGAGACACAGCAGTCCGATGTCAAGAGCCAACCTGAGCAGATGCAACACCCTCCCTGCCCCTCCGAGGAGTTTCTTATGTAGCGCTAGTGAAGAACTGTATACACCTAGCCACAGCCTGGGCAAGCGCGGGGCTCTCCTCTTGCCTGACTCGAGCCTTCTTGCCCAGGAACTCCAGCTGGGCTGTGACAGCAGTTGTCCTCTCTAGCAGCTGGAACACTTGTGGAGTCTCTCTCGGTCTGAGGCGCATGTCTAAAGGGGTCCTACCACACGGGGTCCTGGTGTCCTTCAGCACACCCGGATGCACACCTAGCTGGATGGGACGTGCTGTGTTGTCTGCCGACTCTCTGTGGGCAGTGAGCACTGAGTCCAACTGGAGGAGGAGGAGGAGGAGGAGGAGGAGCACTTCCGGGAGGACAGAGAAGACTGTGGGAAACCAGAAGCATGCTCCAACAGGCTATTAAGAGCTGAACCTCCACAGACTGGGAGGCTGCCATTGCCAGGAGCCACCTAGATCTGAGGGAAGATGGGGGTTACCACAGGACACATGCTGAGCAGATGGTCACCAGGAAGGCCTGGCCAGACACAGAATTCTGGGCCTGGGAGCCTCTTCCAGCCCTGTTGGTCTCTGCCCCGTCATTCTAAGCCGGCTGGAGGTCAAGGCCGAATCCACCACAGAGCTGCAAAGCTGTCGCCAGGCTCCAGGCTATACAGACTACGGAAGGCCACTAAACAAGCAGCATCTCCACCACATTTGCATACTGACTAGGACAGCTTGTCCCTGAATGGTCTTCCACTCTCAGGAGACCCTGCAGGGGCTCCCCACACTCCTTCCTCTGCAGGGCTTCTCTCAAGACCTCCCCAGCAAGGTACCAGAGTGTTCATGTTCTTCTTTATGTACACAACTGTGTATTTTGTGACCAATAAACAAATAAAACAAACAAAAATTAGAAGCCAGGTTCTCTAGGCAACTTGACAACAGCAACATCAGCAGAGTCTGTGGCCTAAGCACTCAGCTGAAGGGAAGCAAGAGCTGTTCTAAAAGGAAGGCCACAGTAAGAATTGCATGCCCAAGATCCCCCAGATCCCCCAGATCCGTATGGGAAGACTCTGGCCCCACGCCTACAGTAAGCAGGAGAAGGCAGGGCCTTGGAGGACCACTAGGCTTAGATGGGATCATGGAGCAGGAGCCTGTGATTAGTGTCCTCAGAGGAAGGGAGAGGGAAACAGACCTCACTAACTCTCTTTCCAGGTATGTTTTCCAAGAAAGGCCATGCAAAGGTAGAAGGGTGAGCCGCTCCTCCACCAGCCAGACTGCACCCTGGCCTGGAAGGCCACCCTCCTGAGTGGTGAGAAACAATTATCCTGTTAGCCACACAGTAGACAGGGCTCTGCCCCAGCAATGCGGGCTAAGCTCACCGCTGGAGTCACCTGGCAGCTGAGCAGGCCGGGCTGAGGAAACCCTGCTTCTCCTCCCCACTATTTATGAGAGCACGCTACTGGCTCCCCTGGGCTGACAGAGAACGGCGCTTTCCTGGACGTTCATCCCCAGCCTCATCAGCTCTACACTCCTCCTTAGGCCACATCAGCTCCCTTAGAGCTGTTCCCAGGTGTCCTGCCTACCCAGCTCCGAGTCACCCTCCTCTCTGTCCTGACAAGCGACAGGGATATCCTTTTTCCAGAGGATATAAAGAAACCAATGGAGACAGCAAGGTCTGCCGCCCCCTCCCCACCCGGAGATGCAGCCTGCTTACTCCTTCAGTGCCCTCGGAGAATGGCACTTTATGGATTCTATCCTGAAGTCCTGTTCATCATGTATTTTATGATTTAAGATGTTTTCCAATTGACAACACTATGTTGAAGCTTTATTTTCCCAATCAATAACTGACTCTGGAAGGCAGCTAGGGAAGTTACTCATCAGTCAAATGAGACAGATGACCATGTCAGGCTGCCCTCCAGCTAGGCCCACCAACACCCTGTCCAGGCCCCACCAGGTGCCTGCAGAGACCTGGAGGAAACACCCTTAAGAGAGACCCTGCACCCTATTTACAGCATTGTGACAGGAAGTGATGCTTCAGGAAGAGCTGCTTTGAAATCTGATTCCAAGGTTCTTTGTCACTTGCTTTGGTCAGAGCGGTGATGTGCAGAGTGTGGGCCTGGAGAGCCCTGACCAGTCTCCATCCTCCTGACTTGAGAACCCTTTCGATATAGTGCATCATTGTGGAGTTCCATCTAGGCATTTTAGCAGACTAGACTTCCTGTGGGGACAGGGGCTCACTGCATTAGAAAGACTTCGAATAGTAAATAGTTTAGTTTTGTTATCTGTATAGAGAAAGTTATGTTGTTTTGTTTTGTTTTGTTTTGAAATTTAGGAGTAATACACATATAAAGTATAAATGGTAAGAAATATTAGAACTCCCTGGCAATGGGACAAGGGCCTCTCCTGGGTACATGAACTGGCTTTTTAGAGCCCATTCCCTATGGTGGGATACCTTACTCAGCCGTGATGCAGGGGGAGGGGCTTAGTCTGGCCCCAACTTGGTTTGTTAGCCAGTGTTAACTACCCAAGGGAGGCCTTACCCCCTATGAGGAATGAATGAGGGGGATGGGATGGGGGGGGAGGTGGGGGGAACAGGAGAAGGGGAGGGAGGGGGAACAGTGGTTGGTATGTAAAATGAAAAAACATTAGAACTCAGGCCTGCATAGATGGATCAGTGGTTGAGATCAGTGGCTGAGATCAGTGGCTGAGATCAGTGGCTGAGATCAGTGGTTGAGATCAGTGGTTGAGCACGTCCTGCTCTTGCAGAGGAACCAGGAGCAGTTCTCAGCACCCACATCAGGCAGCTCACAACTGCCTGTAAATCCAGTTAAAGGGGACCTGAAGCTGAAGGTACCCACATGCATACTCATACATTTAATTAAAAATAAGATAAATTTAAAAAAGAACAATTGGAACTTATTGGTCAAATTTAAAAACTATTCATTTGAAAGCAAAACATTAAATGCAAATTCAAATTCGTTTTTGAAATAACACATAAAGCAAAGTGGCCTCTGACTGCTATCCACTTATCTATTTATTCTGGTTTTAACTCCTGCATGCCAGGTTTCACACCTGCTTACGACTCAGAGTTCAGACATCTGTAAAAGTATCAGTTGATTTACTGTTTTGAAATCTTCAAGTAAGTTTTGAAGAAGTAGGAGAAAACATTTGGCGTTCTATTTACAAGCTGTTCTCTGTAGGAAACACATGTGGGTGTGGATCATTATTATCCTAAATAAATAAAAAGGCAAAATGGATCTAAATTACAACCTATTTCCACTTTTAAAACTGTTCTTGAAGCACTAGACCTACCAGGATATTTTCTGGGAGAAAGGTTACCCCGAAAACAGCTGGCACATCTGGCCAGCTCTACAGTGTGTGGGTCGGGGGCAAAGTGACAATGTAGAGCCCTGTGTCTGAGAAGCAGAGGAACACCCTCTCCTCAGCACGTCTCTGGTTCTGTGTTCAGTTCGCTGTCTCGTGTGTTTCTCCTTCTCACGTGGGGACACCCCTGTGGCTAGTGCAGCCCTTGCATTCCCTTGGACGCTATCCTAGAACTTGCTCTCAGACTCACACGAGACCCCTCCTGAGAAGAGAGGGCAGGAGGCCAGCATGTAAGATCTGCTGGTGTGGGCTCCAGTGACGACAAGCTTCCTTCTATTCTATATAACCCAACATGAAAACACCAAACACTTCCAGAAGGAGCCCAGAGCACACTAGCTGCACCCCAAGCACAGAGGCCCCCATGACTGCCCCGGTGGCACACCCATGAACCAATCCTGGGAAGAAGCAAAAGAGACCATGACTATACACCTGCGGTCATTACTTTCAGGCTTCTGAGTGTCCATCTGATTGTCCCTGTGTCTAGTGTGGACGGTGACCAATAAGACAGTGCCAGTGCACAGAGCCCACAGCACAGCCGTCTACCAGATGCTGCACCTCTGGGCACTGTTATTCCAGGAGAGAAGGGCGCCTGACTCCTCAGGGTCTCTTATGCTATTTCCGCAGGCTGGTGGCTATTCCCAGGCTGTGGAAGAATCTGAGCAGCAGCTGTTGGCTTTCTCTTGCCAGTGAACAGAGCCCTGGCAATGGCATCCCCTCTGGATAAGGGTGGGGACTTCCTTTATACTGACCTGCGGTAACAACAGGCCATCACCAGGCAGGACAGCCAGCTCCACTGAACCGGGATATGGTGGTTACCTGGTTACCCCGAAATACCACTACACTACTCAGGAGGGAGTCCTTACCTCATTTGCTGTGTTGTGTGTTCCGACGATTCGGATGAAGGAGGCAGGCTGTCTTTCAAAAGTGACTGATTGCCAGGACCTGAGAGGAAACACAACAATTCTCCAGGTTAGCTGATACAGTTGGCCTGGCTGACAGCTTGACAATGGGTCATGTCAGCTCCTGTGCCAGGAGATCCAGTCTTCAGGGAGATGGGGTTGGGGGGAGGGCAGGGCTTCCCTCATGATGTCATTGAAGGAAGCAGGAAATGCACTGTCCGTCCCATCTGGGAGTCTGCCATCTCACCAAGGCAGGCACCACTACTGTATGGACTGTGACTTAGGTTCTTAGAAAGCCATCAAGAAACAAAGCAAGACTGTGGACCATGCTTGCCTGTCAACAAGAGTATGGCCGAATACAAACGTAATCGAGGTGGCGGGAGTCTATAAAGCAGGTGTCCTCACCTACAGCGTGGCCTGGGCAGGCCTGCCTCACTGGGCTGCTGACAGAATTAGCAGGGAATTCAACACATAAGCCAAACCCGAGTCAGGGGTGGGGACTGTACCGGAAGCTGCTGGGGGGAGAATTTTGAAACAGGGTAGGGGTGGGTGGCTGGAACAGGGGAGGCAGGGTCTACACTTGAGCTTGGAGCTGCAGGAGTCATTTGGATGCCATAGCTGCCCCTAGGCAGGCAAGTGCATTGTAGGCCTCTGACCTTTCCTGCTTCCAAAAGGCCCCACAGGACTGGCCCATGCCTAGTGGCCTCCAAATCAATCTCAGTATTTTACTTTTTCTCTCCCTCTCTCCTTCCCTTCCCCCGTCCCACGTATGTATAGTGTGCATGCATCCACGAGTGTACATGGAGAGGCCAGGGGTCAGGGCCAGGGGTCTCCCACTACTGCTTTCCACCTTATTACCCTCTCACTGAACCCAGAGACAAGATCTCTCACTGAACCCAGAGACAAGATCTCTCACTGA
>CABHPR010114854.1:16503-29071 GCA_902168415.1 Peromyscus melanophrys | reverse complement strand
CCAGAGACAAGATCTCTCACTGACCCAGAGACAAGACCTCTCACTGACCTAGAGACAAGATCGCTCACTGAACCCAGAGACAAGACCTCTCACTGACCTCGAGCTTGCCTTTTTTCAGCTAGACTGGCTAGCTGGCAAGCTCTGGAAATCCACGTGCCTCCCCGCACCTCCCCGCACCTCCCGCAACAGCGCTGGAGCTGGAAGCATGACTGCCATGTCCGGCCTTAAGTGGGTGCTGGGATCCAGACTCAGCTCCAGCTTACAGAGCAAGCCCACTTCCCACTGAGACATTGCCTCAGCTGCAACCCTGACATTTTGAAGACAATTCCTCCTCCTCTGTCTGGGCTGAACTAGCTCACCTAGAGGCCAAGATGCATGCAAGAGGAGCCCTGCTCTTGGCCTGGCCCTCCTCAGCTCACCAGCATGCACATCTTCTATAATGCATGTGAGCAGCTCACAGTAGCTGCCATTCCTCCTCCCGCACTGTAGAAACACCAGCTGCTGGGAAGCTGTTTCCTGTAATTGTCTAATTACCAAGTAATGCTAGCAAAGGAAATATATGTATCTGCAGTTTGTTTTTCCCATTTGGTTTCAGGTGTTTCATCTTCCTTCTCCCTCTGCACCTCCCACTGAGACTGACTCACCACTGCCTGGACCCCAGTCCTCTTAAGGTCATTAAAAAGTCATTACCATCCTGTGCGCAAAGGCTTGCCTCTGGAAGCAGGTTTTTGAAAACAGAGTAAGAAAAATCACTCTCTGTAAAAACACTATTACTCACGCCTAATGACAACTCCCCTGCCCTTCCCCCATGCATGCCTCTCTGCCCTGCTTCCCAGTGGGGGACTTGGGCTTTCCTAGACCCTTAGCTCTTGGGGTGCCTGCCAGACTGGAGACAGTCTGTGGGCAGGGGAGGTCTGCAAGGCTGTGGGGGCGGGGGTTCCACAAGCTGGTTGGAGAAGCATCCCTAAAGGAGGTTTGGGTACATGCTCCAGCTGGCCAGGAATGGGGACCCACAAGAGCCTGGAACCATCATTGGGTTTGCAACAGAGGACAGGATGGGAGGGAGGGAGAGCAGGGGACTTTAGCCTGCACCTGTCACTGTTCCAGAGACTGTGGATTTAAGGTAAGACTACATGTGAGACCTCTCAGGCCTCCCGGAGACAAGGCTCCAAGCTTGTGAGCAGGCCAGCATCGGGCCTGAGGCTTGCCTCTGCCACAGTTTGTAAGTGGGTCTGCCTGGGAAGTGTTCTTGGCACACAGGTCTTGTTCCTTGCAGGTTCCCGAGGCCTTTCTCTTTTACTTTTGCCTGGCCTGGGGCTCAGGGCAGAGCAGCAGCTGAGCAGGAGGGAGCCTGAGTTTGTGGAGTAATAAGATCAGAAGGTCTCAATTTAATACCAATCCTCCATTACATTGCATTAGTATCTAATCACATTAGAGTTCATTTTCACTAACACAGCCTGAGAGTTGAATATATGATCTCATTTCCAGCAGAACTAGATACCAATCCAAAGAGTAAAGTGGAAGGAAGCTGCCTGGACTCAGGGATGAGCACCCCTCCCCCACCCCTCCCCACTTTCCAGAATGTGTTCCCTAGACTTTGTCAAAACAACTTCAAATGATGCCCCTCCGTGAGGAAATGGAGGGCTTTGGAATGTCATCCGAGCCCTGTTTATAACTGCTGTGTGACCTCGGAGAACAAAGTTTGCAATAAACTCTCACAGAACCAAGAAAACCAGCACCAAGATGCCGTATCAGCCAAGGCTGTGGCCATTCTTGTGAGCTTTAGAAATGGCTGCTTAATGGTCACCTTGCCAAGCACTGTCTCTTCCTGAGTACTGAACAGCACATCTCAGGAAGGGTCAAGGGTGGCTCTGGGGTGGCAGCCCACCTAACCAGGGCCAGGCTGATGGGCAGCAATTCCTTCCAAGATTAAACCTTCACCTTGGAGGAAAGCTCTAAGTTCTACGGGAGGTGAGACAGTCCATTCTCAGGGAAGCTCAGGAAGTGAACAACTCAAAGGCTTCAGGAAATCCCTGAAACTATCCAGATTCAAAAGGCCCCTCCCTCCCCAAGTATATAAAATCAGTAAGGACTGCTCAGAGACATTCTCAGACTAGAAGACTCAGTTGCCTGGAAGAGGCTTAGACCAGCTCACTGTCGGAAAGAGCACTCTCCAGCCTGTTGATCTGCTGGGGGCTGTGCATTATGCTCCACATTCCCTTTTGTGAGCTGTCACTCACTCTGGGGTGGGCTTTAGTGATGCAGGTGTCTGAGTCATTTCTGCTCCTGTAAGTAACCCCAATAAAACTCACTGGTTCACCAGGTTGGATTTTGGTAGTGTCTTAACTTTGGTCTGTCACTGGTTCCCCATCTAGGGTGAAGAGATGTTTGCTCATGTCTCCCTAGGAATAGTACATTATATAGGCTTGGATGAAGGATCTGAACAGGAGCAAAAGGCCAAAAAACAGATGTGGTCTTCATTTTGAGATTTACTACACATCACAAACCCCACCTACACCTGCAACATGTACTCTGGCTCCATAAAGACACGTCACACTTTTCCCAGCTGCCTGTGGAATCCCCCTTGAGGACACAGCCAGAATGAGGCGTCAGTGATGTCCACTGGGGGTTGCATGGACTTCCTATGTGTTCAGGGAAAGTATGGGATGACTGCCATGCTGTTGATCAAGATTCTCTACTGGGGCAGTGAGATGGGTCAGTGGTAACAGTGCTTGATGCTAAGCCTGCAGCTCACAAAGGGGAGAAACAACTCCTACAAGCTCTCCTCTGACCTCTATATGCACACCGTGTATATGGACTGATGTGAGCAACACACTCTGTACAGTTGGTAGTGTGCATACACACCCATTAAAACCAGGCATCCACCTCACCTGCTGTGAGGCGCTAACAGAGGTCACGCGAGCACTCCACTGTGTCATCATAGGTGGTGTCCCCAGCACAGGGCTTGCTGGTGACACTGGGTTCGATCCTAGTCTCCTGACGGTCAGACAGGAGAGACTCAATTAGGGCCTTGGAGCTAAGGCACCTAGGTTTGGATCTCAGTTTGAACCTTTTTGTTTTGGTATTCATTTATTTACTTATGTATCTATTTATCATCAACTGACTGACTGAGGCAAGGTCTTTTTGTAGTCCTAGCTATATGAGCTGTCCTGGAACTTGTTATGTAGACCAGGCTGGCCTCAAACTCACAGAGATCCACCTGCCTCTGCCTCTCAGAGTGCTGGGATTAAAGACGTGTGCTACCACACCCAGACCTCAGTTTGAACTTTTAATAGTGCCAAGTCCTTAGGTAAGTTGCTCAGCCTGTCTGGGCCCTCAGTCTTCTCATCTACAGAATGGGAATAATGACAGCTGTCTAAAACCTGTCTGTGAGGACTTGTGCACAGCATAAGCATAGCACCTAGGACAGTGTCAGCTTTTACTAAGTGCTAAAGAAGGATGAACATGGGCTAGACACACGCTTCCCTGTGCCTGTCTATGAGCCATCAAGTTGGGGCCCCAGGGAACCCAAGGCTACTGCTACAGCAGACCAGCAGCCAGGTTTGGAGGAACTAACTGTATTTATGAATGCATTCTTGAGCCTGCACCTGCTGGGTGTCCAGGGATCCACGCACAGACAGGCAGCCCTTATGGCATTTATAACTTCACTGGAGAGATTAACCATCCTTCCATACACTGATTAGAGAACAGTACAAACAGCACAGTGGTCCCAACACACAAACTGGTGTTCTAAAAGTCCCCTCATCACTTGTGTGAGACTTGCAAGTACTTTTTCAATGAAACAGAGCTATAAATTTTGATGAGGTTCCCAAGTTCACCCACAAAACTCAAAAGGAGGCTGAAAAATTACATATATGAAGCTTTAGAAAGGGGAAATGGTGCTGCCACAGTGGTGACTAAACAAGTCAGAAAAACAAGGGATTGGGACAATCTCTGTAAAACCCCCATTGAGGAGTGAGCATTACAAACCGTCACACATGTCAAGTCAGGGCTCTGATCACAGTGAGTGGCCATCAACAGGAGTGAAAAGTGTGGGTCCCCGTCACTCTGCCTCATCGGGCTCCTGACATAAGCCCCCGGGAGACAGGCAGTGCTGTGCACCCAGTCCAGACCTGAGGAAGTTGAGGCAGGAGAACATAGGGAAGCTGTGATAGAGCCCGGTTGGCTGCCGACGTAGGTCAACAACAGAAACAGGACCTAATGACAATTAACTTGTCTTTTCCCACCATGGGGCACAAGAGAAACGTCCAAGTACCTTTGTGGGTGGAACACCAGCTACCGTCTCGCTCTTATCCCTGGCTCCATCAACTTTAGGTGTGCATTACTACCCCAGAGCTGGAGATCACAGTGGTCTGAGCCATGGGGCATGTGCATGTACATGTGTGCACACATACACACACACAGTGGACCACAAGGTGGCTATAGGAAAGTGATTTTCCCCTTAAGTCTCATTTACTATATGGAATGGGTGACTGCAGTACGGTACTTACCAATACGGTTGTGTGTGTGCAACCAGAAAATCCCAGGCGTGTGGCAGGGGATCAAAGCGCAGCGGCTATCGGCTAGTATTAGCACGCCTCCTTTGTTTAGACGTGCAGTGAGAGGATTGGCCCTACGGCCTCAGGCAATAGCTCCCCCAGTGAGCTGTGCCCAGCCTACTAGTGGGTTCTTCCTACCTACAGTAAAGAGGCTCCCTCCAAGGCCAGCACTATCAGGAGCTAGATCTAAGGCCAGAAGGTGCCCTAAAAAGCCTGGCCCAGGCAAGCAGCATCTATTTTATGACATCACACACCAACTCAGACAGGGTGGATAGACATAGAATATACACAGATTACACAGTGCCTAGAGGATTCTGTCCCGGCAGAACAGTATTGCTCTAGAATATCATGTGACAGGAGACAGTACACCTCAAACCAGCAGGCACTCACACACCAATTGTTCTCTGCTTCATTATAACGGCACCTCTACATCATTAGCCTTGTGGAACTGGCTGCTCCATCAAGCAGAAGCTGCCGTGACTCATTCTAAGACTCCATGGAAGAGAAGGAAGAAGTGAAGCCTATTCTGAGAAAAAAACCTCAGCCCACTCCTCGAACACCCAACTCGTATCCACTTAACTCAACAGTCTTCCCTTTATTAAAGTTGGCCATGTGTAGAGCTACCCAAAGTCCAGCAGCTCTCTTGAGACTGTGACTCTGAATTTTACCATGTAGTAAAACTTCCTCTCACTTCTTGTCTGTCTCTGAACTCTTTCTATGTTGGTGACAAGAACTGGGAAACGGTGACTAAACAACTCTGAGACCTCCTCAGCCCTCACCACTGGCAAGAAAGCTACACACGAAGCAGGGTGAAAAGGACCAAGGAAAACATCTGGACCCTGACTTGACCCCAGGACCAGGACTTGAAATCCCACCAATCCCTGAGCTTGCCCAAGAATCAGATCACAAAGATCCACCAATCGCGAGCTTTCCTGGAAAGCTCTGCCCCCTTCCCCAAGAAACCCTATATAAGCTCCGTACCCTGTTCAGTTTGCTACTGCTTCTCACCCTAGGGACAACCAACCTCCTGGATTCTTCCTTCCCAATAAATCTCTTGAGTGATGTTTGTCGTGCAGTGTGACATTTTTGCTAGAGAGGAGCCCAGCTGTAACAACTTTCGCGGGAGCAGAGCAGAGCAGAACTGTAATGCTTTTGCTGGAGAAACCTTCCCCTAGTGGAGCAGAGCTGTTGTACTCCTGGGGACCTGAGCAAGCTGTAACACTTCTCCTGAGCCTAGCCTAGCAGAGCTGTATCAACTTTGCTGGGAAGCCTCCCCTGTGCGAGCAGAGTTGTTACGCTTGCATTGGGGAAACCTTTCCTGGAGTAGAGCTGCACGCCGTTAGGCTTACGGTGACTGTGGAATTCCTTGGCTCCTGACTGCCAGGATACCTTTCCATCCAAACGGCAATGCTTACACACGATCCATGAAAATGTTCATGTTTCTTAAATATTTTAAAATATTCTAAAAATACATGTGCTAAATTTGAGTCAGTGATTGTCTCAGGAGAGGGCAAAGAAGGGGACTGCTGACAGGAACAGAGGCAGTGTCAATGTTAACTGCAATATTTCATGTCTTTGATGAAAACTAGAAAGTACTTGGAAGTGTGTGTGAGAAATACTAACAATGGTCACTCCTGGGCAATGAGAATGGAAGCCAATGTCATATCACTTTTTACTCTGTGTATCTTAAACAGCTTCTGAAATAGAGAGAGGTCTCAAAACAGTGTCTGTGTTTATGCAAGAAAGAACCTGCTGGAAGGTGGAATTAACTCAGCTGCAAATATAAGACTCTAGGGATGTGGGGGGCTCTACTGAGGGGTGCTGCTGCTCCTGGACAAGACATGGAAATGATTTCCACCCTGGCTGTCCCTGTGGTCTAACCAGAATTAAAGGCAGTGATTTCTACAGCAGACCTGTGGGGCCCTGTGGACACAGTTCAGAAGTGTTTGCTATGGTCAGACTGGCAGTTAAACACAGACAGAGAACTAAGAGCTTAATCTTTGCTTCTTCCACTAAAAGGCCAGTAAAAAACTGGTCACATGTCCCATATTACTTATACACACACACACACACACACACACACACACACACACACACACACGAAGGCTGAGCTGATGGGACCATTCCTCTGCATCAGCATCTTGGAGAAACAGGAGGCATTACATGTCAGAACTCTGGGCAGGCCCAGGTCCTAAGCCACTGGCCAGCTGGGAGAGCTGAAGGCAGAGGGCTGGGCCAAGGAAGATCGGCCGACAGCGAGCGAAAGGAACAGAAGCATTCTCCAAACTCCGTGTCCTCCTTCCGACATCTCAGAAGACGGAGTTCATCCTGAACAGAGGCGGTCTAGCCTCAGGGGAACTGCAGACACAGCACAGGCTGGATCCTTGGTGGCCAGAGGCTGGAAGTGAACACCCCAGTGGTGACACTCTGGTCCTCTTCATGTCCTCTGCTGTCACTTCCCCACAATCTGGGCTTAGACATCGGCCTGAGACTGGAGGAAAGACCTAGGGTCACTTCCCTAATTCTTCTTCCCTCGTGGGTACCATCCTCCAGGAGCTTGTATTCTTGTGGAGGGACATAGCCGAGTTGATCCCAGTTTAGGGGTGCTGTTCAGATGACACAGCTCAGTAGGGTCTCCCTGTAGCGGGAGCTGAGCTACCACCTAGCGTATTTAATGGAGAGGGTCATGCCCAGGTCAAAGAGCATTTCAGTGAGAAGCCACCAGGAGGTGGTGACGTGCTATCCTGACTCGGTGGTAGGGGTCTCCCAGTGACTACACAGTAGCCCCTGCCCGATAATGGTGTTCACAAACCCATCTATAGACAGAAGACTTCCACTTTCTCAGTGTAAGATGCTTAAAGGTGAATAATCCATCAAACATCAGCAAAGAATAGACTCTGGCACTGAACACAGGCTGAAAGCAAACAAAGAAAATGACTCTGAGGAGACAGCTACAACTTAATATGTAGAACAAAACTTGAGGGGAAAAAGCCCCTGTTATCCTCAAAAAGAGAAAATAAAGCGTTGCTCCTCTGAAATAATAAAATTATACAAAGAGAGGGCCATTTAAAAACAAAATGAAACAAAAAAAAATCACTTCTGTAAATTAAAACCACCCGCTGAAATAAAAAGGTTAGAAGTCTTAAGTGGAGGCAATTTCCCAGGATGTCAGAGGCAGAGGAGAGTCCTATTCACTCCGACGCTCCTGTGAAAACAGCAGAAAACAGCCACCAGGAAAGCAGAAGATATGCAGGGTCTTCCCCAAGGTGCAGAGGTCAGAGTCCCCCACAGCACACGATAAATGAGCAGCATCCATACCAAAGCATGCTACACTCCTAGACCCTTCAGAAGTGCGAGGGCCAGTGTTGGGGTGGGGGGGTGAGAGCGGGTCAACTGGAGATAGAATCAGACTCATCGCGTCAGAGGATGGAGGAACTCCCTCCCCATGCTGACTAAAAGCCAGTTCTCAGCCAGACTGCCAGGCAAGTGTGAGTAAGAACTAAGTCACTTGCATTAGGTGTACATCTTAAACAGGGCACTTCCCCGGCATTAATAAGAAGCCACTAGAAAAAGAACTCAGCTCCAACAGGACAAAAGTCATGGGGCCCAGAACACAGAGCATAGGACAGCGCAGAGGAACAGGAGGTGGGTGATAGCGGGAGGGCCCCAAGAGTGCTGTGCAGCAGGGTTACCCTGGGAAGGTTCCCCAGAGACCTCTGAAGAAGAGCAATCGGTGTTGCTCATACAAAAGGTAGGTGGGTGAATCGGGACAGTGCCTTGAAAATAAGTGGGTAACGGGCACAGGAAAGTAGGTGACTTCTACCCTCCAGGACAAGGGCAGGACAAAGGTGACCACGGTGAGTTCGACGCTTGCTTCAGAGTCGTTGCAGGCGCCTTAGCGCCAACCCTGACTGCAGACAAGTGAAGCTGTGGTCTCACAAAGCAGGGTGTGGAGGGAGGAAGGGTAAACAGAGGCAATGGTACCTTCCAAAGCAGGAAGACAGTGGATCATTTTCACAAGGAAGACACAGCACATCAGCGGTTTAAAAAACAGTTCATTGTCTATGTATGAGATTTCTGCCTACATGTATGTCTGTGTCCCACGTGTGTACCCAGTATCTGCAGTAGCCAAAAAGGGCATCGGATCTGCTGGAGATGCAGGTACAGATGGCTCTTAGCCACCATGTGGATGCTGGTAACGGAATCCGGGTCCTCTGCAGGAGGGGCCAATGCTCCAGTCTGTAGTGACAGTTTAGAAGTGTCAAGGTGTGGACCAGAAGGAGGAGTGCACATGTTCACCCAACGGTCACCCACAGTTGACACTGGACAAAGTGGGGTCAAGCAGCATTCTGAGGCGCTACTAGAGGAAGTCGAAGTGGGACGGACCCAGGTCCAGCTAGTTATGTTCCTGGTCCCTCACACCAGGGGCCTACCCTCCAGTGGCCACGTACATGACAGCACACCCCTGCTCCCCACAAGGACCAGGCAGCTGGAAGGGGACAGGGAAACGGGGGTATGCATTTATTTCTAAGTCTCTGGAAGAAGACAGGGGAGAGGAAGACATTTTGAAGCCATTTTAAAATGCACCCTCTTTAAATACATCACCTTTTCAAAATAGTACAGGTCTTCTAAAATAGGGAAAGGGAAGCATTTGCCTCTGTGGAGAACCTGGGGTTAGGAGGGTGAGCAAGGGCCTGCTGCTTCTGCTTGCTACGTTCTGGGGTTCTAACCGAATGAGAAAATTGTGGACATGTATAAATTTGATTGAAAAATTTAAAAACCAAACCAAACCAAGCAGAGCCAAGAGAGGAAGCCCAGGCAATGGTGGTGAGGACCAGGAAGGGCTGGCCTGGATGTTTATTTACAGCCTTGGAGAGCAGGGATGGAAGGCAAACATGAACCCTGGGAGCTTCTTCAAAGGGGAGGAAATAATAAAGGCTGTCCCCCTGTCAAGTGAGCTTCCGGCAGTGACAGCAGTGCCCTCTCCAGCACTGAGACGTGACAGGTATTAAGGCTGAGAGTGTGCATGGAGACCCACAGGGAGATGTCTGTGACAGTTCTTTATGAGTAGGCCTCTCGTGCTGACCCCACAAGAGGCCGACCAGCCCTCTATACACATGGCTTTTACTGTCTGGCTATGTGAGGGGCCAAGGACCACATTCTTCTCTTTAATCATACCTAGAGATGATCTACAGACCAGCGATGGGAAGAAGAGAGCCCTTCCACATTGGGTGAAGCAGGATCTGCCTGCTCCAACAGCCTTAACTGGTCTGCATGCCTTTGCTTACTGGCTCTCCAGAAGCAATGCTTGAGAATATGTCCTCCTCACAGACACCAAGTCCACAGCTCTCATTCTAGAGAGCTCCAAGGTCTGGATGTCTGATGCCATCTAACACTAGGCTTCAGGAGCAGACCTGGGTCTAATTCCCAAGTACTTCTATCTTGACACTCAACTGGATGTAACAGCTATCTTAACTACCAGGCTTCCTGGGCATTCTCCCTGTTTGTCTCTTCAACAACTATTTGTTAAGAGCCTTGTACCTGCCAGGCTGAGGAAAACTGGGATGAATCTGCCTGACTCCACTACAGACCCAAGGTGGCAGGGAACTGCCCCAGGAGCTCTCCCATGCTCACCAGGCCCTAAGCTGCCTGTTGGAGAAGGCACTCTCATTTCCTGGGTGTGTTTATAAGTTGAGTTAGCATCCACTTATAAATTGGGAGATGTTTCATTAAAATACAGTTTGGGGTTTTTCTTGAAAATCAGAAGATCCAGCAGTAGCGCGACCGAGAATGGGGCATGGACCTGAGCCCTGGCTTCTGGAGCCTCCACCTTGGAGCCTGCTGCTTTACTCTTAGTCATAGTTTAAGGAGGTAGCCAGGCACTCACCCCAGTAGGTTCAAACATAAACATCTGACATCTAGCGCCACAAGGTACCATATCTCAGCATACTTTCCTAACAGAGAGTGTCCGTGTGTGTCCATCTGTGTGTGTGTTCATGTGTGTCCAGGCTCCTACCATCACCCCCACACTTTTGTTTTTTTTCTTGGCCTCAAGGCACATGTAGTGAGATTTGTAAAAGCATGCAACTGACCTGGTCCTCAATCTAGAGGCCTGCTTTGAAGCTGAGTTCAGCCAGACTATCCTGCTCACATATCAAGAGCCAATTCTGCACCCAAACCAGGCCAACTAAAGCTCTGAGTCCCAGGAGGTGTGTGTTTGGTGGGCGTGGGGTGGGGTGTCCTTTTTGCTTCCTTAGGGAATGTCAGTGTGTGGCCAGGGTGTAGGGCTCCAGGACGGACCCTTGCCCAGGGAAGAGGTCGCATCTTTGGAGCTAACTGTAGCCCTCTCTCCTAACGTCCCTTCAGGGATTCCTAGACGGGTGAGCAACGATGCTGTCCGCCTGGCAGATGCAAACGCATTTGCTGCCCTAGTATAAGCTGGCCTTGGGTTCTACCTTCTCGGCTCAGATCATAATTTTCCCTTTTAGAGGAGTTTCCTCTCAAAGAAAAGGTCAGGACCCTCCTGCCAGCTTATCCTACGAACCCGCGGTGAAAGCTTCTAACGCCTGTGGCAGTTACAGAAAGGGAGTGTCCAGGGACATTCGTGGAGTGTTTGAATGAGCAGGGGGGGGTGTCTGTTTTCATACTCTACATCTCACTCAGCTGCCCACCCCCAGTTCCCTGCTCCCACTCCAGCATAGAGCACTCCTTGATTCCCCTAAGGGGATGTGGTAATTGATGATTAGCATTCCAAAGCTTGGCTTACATCCTGCTAGCCCGTCATATTTAATTACATTTTAACTATATTCGTCTTCGATAATAGCACGAACATAATTTAGATAATTATCTCACTCTCTTATTCTCTGACTCTGTCTGTCTCACTTAGAGCTCTCTGCTACAAAAATCACTTTCTCGGCTCAAACACATAAACAGACTCTGGGGCTGAGTGCCTTCCTCTCCTGCAGTCACAGCTGTGTGAGTGTGCAACGAGCTGGTGTGTCATGCGGGGAGGGGGGGCAGAGTCCTGTTTCTACCTGCACATTCATGTCTGTGCAAAACTGGCTGTGAGACTGTGGGTGTGCATGTGTGTATGTGTGCACATGCCTGGGCAGAAGCTTTTATGTGACACAGACACAGAGGAGGTCTAGTCAATCAAATTAGTGCCTGAAGAGAACCTTCTTGATCTGGTATTTCTTTCTTGGAAGGGTCAGTGGCTTTCTCACAACTAAGTTCTGTTGACACACTCCTCCATGTCTGGAGACACTCATGCAGAAAGGGTTTCTCCGTCAGGGAATGAGCAGGGACCAGAGATTCTACCATGGACCGTGTGTCTTGAACATACACACACCACTGCATGGAGAAGTCCCAGGGCCTCCAAAACATCCTAGGCCACCTGAGTTCCCACCTGAGGACTGGCCATCCTTTCCCTGTGCAGACCCGGGAGTCGAGGAGGAAGACCTCAGGGCCCAGAGCCTCAGCATTTCTAGTAAAACTCAATTATAGCTGAGCTCTCTCAGACTTTCATGTTGTAAAGTTGAGACATCTAAGAAGGTTCTGAGCAAATAAGGGAAAAGGAGTTCAGAAACGGCTACTATGGGGCTAGGGGGCCAGCTCAGGTGGTAAACACTTGCCTTACTAGTATGAGAACCCGAGTTTAGATTCCCAGATCCTGCATAAAACACTAGGTATGGTCTGCACTAGTTATCCCAGCACTAACCTGGTGGGGACAGGCAAAGTCCTTGAGCTCACTAGCCAGCTAGTCTGGTCTAATTTGGCAAAATTCCAGGCCAATGAAGGACCGACTTGAACTAAAGGTAGATGGCATGTCAGGACCAACACCTGAGGTGCCTAACTTCTACATGCATCCACATGTGTGCCCCTCATACATGCACATCCATACAAGAAATGGTTCCATCGAAACTAGTCTTGCTCAGTTTAGCATCTAGACAGGGTCTGAAACAGACCCCAAGAAACAATTTACAAGACACAGTGATGGAAGAGAGAGTTAT
>CABHPR010114854.1:0-16493 GCA_902168415.1 Peromyscus melanophrys | reverse complement strand
TGGAAGAGAGAGTTATCACCATCTAACCCTAACCCTAACCCTAACCCAAACCCTAACCCAAACCCAAACCCTAACCCAAACCCTAACCCAAACCCTAACCCTAACCCAAACCCTAACCCTAACCCAAACCCTAACCCTAACCCTAAACCCTAAACCCTAAACCCTAACCCTAACCCCTGATAGCTAACCTTAACTCTAACCCTCCTTAACTCTAACCCTAACCCTACTGCATTCTCTGGGTTTTTCCATGTCTTTGGAGTGCTACAAGACTCCAGTAAATGTGGATTTTGCATTTAAAAAATTCTCTTCGGCCTGGCGGTGGTGGTACACACCTTTAATCTCAGCACTTAGGAGGCAGAGGCAGGTGGAGGTCTTGAGTTCAAGGCCAGCCTGGTCTACACAGCTTGTTCTAGGACAGCCAAAGATACACCAAGAAACTCTGTCTCAAAAAACAAAACAAAACAAAACAAAACAAAACAAAACAAAACAAAAAACAAAACAAAAAATGCTCTTTGGCTCAACCTTGCCTGATGTTGAAGGGTTATCTATCCATTTGCTGGTGCTCAGTCATCTTCTATGTTCACGGAACACAGAGGCTAAAACTCCATCTTTTTTCTCCTCTGAAGAATACTACTACCAAGTAGATCCTGTGCTGTGGGGACACTTAAGAGTTGGAATAGCAGTGTGTGTCATTAAAAACTAAGGGGACATTTGGGGACTCCAAATTCTACTTGTTCCTGGAAATAAATACTCAGAGTCGACTCCAGGAGTCAGTCAGGTCTGGGCCACATGGTCTACCAACATTGCCAGTCTGTGTGCTCTCTTCTGTGGGCTGGGGGAGTCAGCCCAGGAGGCTCTCAAGCATGTAGGCAAGTGCTCGATCGCAAGCCTTGGCTGGTGGAGACAGTGTGTTGCTGTCTACCCTGGGGCCTGGGCTCAGATCTACAATCCTCCTGTCTGGGATGACAGGTGTGTACCACCAGGTCTGACTGTTCTCACATGACTGTTCACATGACTGTCCTAAAGTGATGGATGAGCAGAAGAGAGGCCAGTGATGTGTGGTATGAGCCATACCTCTGCCCTGGAAAACTTAGAAACCACTCAGGGTAGGGACTAGGAGAGGTCATGGAGTCTACTTTCTGGTATGGCCCTTCAAGCAAAGCAAAGAAGATCCAGAAATAACCCTCAGACCAAGGGCTCTCCCCTATGACACAGGCTGTAGGTAATCAATCACTTCCCTTCCTTAGCCATGATAGCTAGGCAAGATGAGCAGGACCTAGTGGGAGGCTGTGGGATGTCTTTCTGCACAGCAATGACAGTGCCTCCTTTCTGCTTGCTAACTCTTTGTTTTTTGTTTTTGTTTTTGTTTTTGTTTTTCGAGACAGGGTTTCTCTGTGTAGTTTTGGTGCCTGTCCTGGATCTCGCTCTGTAGACCAGGCTGGCCTCGAACTCACAGAGATCCGCCTGGCTCTGCCTCCCAAGTTGCTGGGATTAAAGATGTGTGCCACCTATGCCTGGCCTCTGCTTGCTAACTCTTAAGAGGCCGCTGTCTGTGCAGAGTGCCCTCCTCCCCTCTTCCTCCCTCTGCTCTTCCTCCTCCCCTCTTCCTCGGCCCCCACACCCACCCCGGCTCCTGCACTATCCCTGGCTTTCCCGGAGCACACCCTCTTCCAGACTGGTGATGTGAGAACCTGGGCAGAAGCCAGTTTTTAAATGTTACGAATGTGACTATTTCATTTCCCAGTGTTTAAAATACTGAAGGGATTTAGAGCACACAGAGGACCAAATGCCCCAAGTTTGGGGTTTTAAAATGCAGGGTTGCTTTTGTGGGAATGCACAGCCCAGAGCCCATGCCAAACAAAACCCTGCCAGAGTTCGGGAGCCTCTCCTCCCACAGCACACTCTGCTAAGCTAGTAAGAGGCCTTCTAAAAGGACTGCCAGGCCTCTTCACAATCAAACCTGATCATTTTATAACTAAAAATTACACAAGGCCCCGCGAGTACTCTAGGCCTGATGACAAACATGGGGGGCAGTCAGTACAAACTTCAAAATAGCACCCCTGCTACTAAGGGCCTAGGCGTGTGCAGCTGAGCTGGTAAGCACCTGGGGGCACTGAGGAGAACTAAGAAAGAAAGAAGGAAAATCCCTAGAGTCCAAGGATAGATATTTCTTGATGATGAAAACTATCCTTCTTAGCATGAAGCTTCCCAAGATCAGCCTGGAGCCGTTTAATGCAGCAGACTCTCCGAACACTAGTGCTGTACTAAAAAGGTGCCAAGTCTTCCAGGCAGGTCCTGTAATGCCCTCCAGAACTGGTTAAGTGCCACATTCAGCAGGTAAGTCAGGGCAGCTAGTGTGAACGCTGAATACAGAGGCTGGTCTACAAACCAGGGGAGGCAGCCTGGGCCCAACTCTAAGAGAGGGCCCCTCCCTCCTTTTGCTTTATGGTGTTAGAGTGGGAGGCAGCCCAAGCGTATGCTAGCAAGTGCTCTATCGCTAAGCTCTACCCATTCTCAACTAAGCTATAGCCCTGGGTCAATTTCTCCTTCTTTCAAACACTTTATTGAAAACAAATGAAAACCATGTGCCTACTCCGCAACTTGGTGTGGCCGAGTTTCTGGGTCTCTCCTTTGCTGGCCAGATCGCTCTCGGACCTGTGGAGGGTTTGTCCCCTCAGGACCCTGCCATGTTTGCCAGCACCTGGCTCACAACCAATCTCTTGTTCCTCTCAGGCTCCTGCTGGCACTGGCCTAGCCACAGGCGCGAGCTGGCTTCCTGGAAACCGTCCCTGCCTGCTGTTCTCAGTGCCAGCTTGCAGAAGGACCAGGGCAGCCTGCTGGCTCCTTGTGAGTTCACGACACATCTGGACACTGAGGCCAGGTGACAGCACGACACGATAATAAAGAGAGAAGTTAGTGATTCAAATGACTCGTGACACAAGAGCAGATTCCAAGACGGGGAGGGGGCTTGGCTGGGTGCTCAGAGATTTCTCATAGTGACCGTACAGGTAAGAGGGCTGCCAGCTCCTCTCCACCTCAGGTAGGCTGCATGGGATGCCTTGTTCTTTGTAAGAAACACTGTCCCTTGGGCTGGTAACCTCAGAGCCCCACCCCGCCCCATTTTTCTGCAAACTGAGGCTTCATGCATGTGTACATGTGTGCCCATGTTTATGTGTGTGCCAAGATATGATGCAATGTATTTCTCAACACCTGCTTTGAATCTGTTGATGCCCTCAAGGCTAAGACATCGAAAATGAGTTCTTTGCTACTTCACAGTAAACAAATGGCCACAAGATGCACAGGAATAAGGTTTCTTTCCTGGGTTTGTTTCAGTCTACCCGTTCTGCACTGTGGCAGTCTCCTGCCCTGAGGGTGTGCAGAGTTGAAGGCAGATGCCAAAAAGTCAAGCTGCATTCAGCAAGGTTAAAAGTTAGCCTTGGCACATGGAAATCTCCTGCAATAAAACACTGCAAGGCTGTTGCTGGAGCTAAATCAGCTTATTTTTCAGTATTATTCTTGGAGAGGAGGGCTGCTGGGTAAAGGGGTGGGTTAGAAGACTGACCACTAACTCTTTCTGATTCCATTGTCAGGCCCTAAAATCGGATAGATCAGCTATTAATCTCAGAAAGCCGGCAGTGAATGTGTGCAATAAATTTGTCAACAGTTTATGAATAAGCGCTCGGTCATGAGGGCTTACTGTCTGGCAATTCACCTTTTCCATGATATTTTCTATCACTTGTATTTGGAAGCAGCTTAGAAAGAATATTATTTGTGTTCCTGGTGATCAGAACATAAACTCTCAGAGTGATGGAGACATACAGGCCGGCTGCATGTCTGCCTCTAGGCTCGCTAAGCAAACAGTTTGCCAACGCTCGAGTGAACAGCACCAGGGGACAGTAATCACTCTTGCAGGGCCAGGAGAGCACACATCTCCTCAGAAGCTGCTAATGAAGGCCCTGTTAGTGCTGGATGACGTCAAATGTGCCCATTGGCTTTCTGTCAAAGATTGTCAAATAGAGCTGTTGGTAATCACAGCTGGCAAGTTGTTTAGTCAATATTTTTGAAAAGTTCAACCAAGTGTGAGAAAGCACAAAGTAGACTTTCCTAACCCCACCAGATGACTTTGCTGGTTCTCCCTCTGTGATGGCTATGCGCCATCAGGATCAGTGGGGGCGTGCTGGGTGGTCCTGCAGGCCTGTGGGTGTGAGATACACAGATGGGTGGGTTCCAGCAGTTCTGCAGCTCAGCTTTCCCCAAGTCAGCAGCTGTCCAGATGTGAGATTCTATACCAAGGAGGCTTTATACCATCACTATAATATAAAAAATTAAAAAACGGAGGAATCCCCCAAACAAAAACGTCCTGATGCTAATAATTCTATCCTATGAATGGAACAAACACATGGGTCCCTTGGGAAAGTTCACCATATGCTTGTGGCAGGTTTATTCTCCAGACACCTGAGCGCTAGTACTTCCCCTTAGTCCACAACACTCAGTACCTATGAGCACACTGAAGGCTTCACCGAGGTGGTCAAATCCCTACCTGTTCCTGAAATGGCCCACTGTGCAGTGAACTGTGTGGAAGCCATCCTTCTCAATGATGCCTAGAACAGTAACCACCTTCCAGAGAGACCCCGTGGTGCTGCTGTAGCCTGGGATTCCCACTGGCCTGGGATGGACCATTTGCACACCAATGCCATGTATGTTGTGATGTTGCCTCAGGGCTCAAGCTTGGGGGATTCAATGTGGAGGGTGTACTGGACATGGATGGATGGCTCCACCCTCAGACATGGTGTGGACTGCAGAATGGGATCATACACCTTGGTCTTTAAACTTTCTCCTACCTAGCTGTATTTTGGCTCCCATTATCCAAATCCCTGCTGTTCTCACATGTAAAGTAAGAAAGTTGGTTTTGTAGTGGGGAGAACAGTGCTCACTAGAGGCTGGAGAGGGGCAAAGGTGGCCCATTTCCAGCGTGTTCCCAGCTGGGGACAATGGCCTAGAGGGCGTACTTTGCGAAGCTCTACTCCAGTTCACAACATGCCCCTAAGAAGGCAGGCGGAGGCTGGGGAAGCCATGGAGGCTTTCACATCAGGGAATCAAAGGTCCTTTAGCACAGTGCTGGGTGGCAGGCATGGCGACAGAGCTGGTGGAGGCTCGAGTCAGCCTACCCAGGGTCACGGGATGGGAAGTGGTAGTGGAAAGGGGGAGCAATCTGATTCTTGGGGTTTGGCCCAGGATCCGCCCCTTCAACAGCCGCATAGGCTGAGTCATGTGATCCCCAGCTTCCTGTAGGGAGTCATGAGTGACAGAAGGTGAGGTGCTACTGGCTGTCTGCCTTAGAACTAAGTCTACCCCCAGGTCAGCAAACTACTTCCCAAAGGGCCAGTATTTAAAGTTCTGAAGGACACAAAGGTCAGTGTCACATACTACTTAAGTTTTTTAAACAATCCTTTAAGAATATGAAAAAATTGTCCTAGCTCAGGAACTACACAAAGGAGACAGTGGTGAGTCTGGCCCTGGCTCCACCCAACCCTGAATGTGGTGGTTTGAAAGAAAATGGCTCCCAAAGGGAGTGGCACTATTAGGAGGTGTGGCCTTGTTGGAGTAGGTGTGGTCTTATTGGAGGAAGTGTGTCACTGTGGGGGTGGCTTTGAGGTCTTTTTCTCAAGCTTCACTCAGTGTGACAGTCAGTTGACTTCCTGTTGCCTGCAAGATGTAGCACTCTCAGCTCCAGCACCATGTCTGCCTGCACGCTGCCATGCTCCCAGCCATGAT
The DNA here is from genome assembly GCA_902168415.1 of Peromyscus melanophrys. Taxonomy (NCBI): domain Eukaryota; kingdom Metazoa; phylum Chordata; class Mammalia; order Rodentia; family Cricetidae; genus Peromyscus; species Peromyscus melanophrys. Next base: position 10,718 of record CABHPR010114854.1, on the reverse strand, counting down.
GATAATGGACTGAACCTCTGAAACTGTAAGTGAGCCCCAATTAAATGTTTTATGAGTTGCCAGAGTCATGGTGTCTCCTCACATCAATAAAAACCTGAACTAAGACACTCACCACAGGTGACTCTTCCAGCCTCTCCTGGGCTGTAGGTGTGTTTCTCTTTGGCATGTGTGTTTGAGACAGGGTCTTGCTGTATAAAATACAAACTGACCTGAGATTCATGATGCTCCTGTCTCAGATGATAGAGTGCTGGGATTACAGGGATGAGCCATGTAGTCTGTTCCTGAATTTTTGTCTCAAGCTCGTGTTACTAACAACTAGCCAGAATTCTCCATGAGCGTCATCCTCTAGGCTGTGCTATTTCTAGAACAGCCCTGACTCTGGCAGGCTTCTCTACCCAGGACAATTTATTTTGCTTTTGCCCTATGTGATACAGAAACTAGACTGTCCCAGCAGAGAGGCCCAACCATTATGTCCCAACTCTCCTGGTCTGGAGTTGACTACCAAGGACCTTTAGCTTAAGAGTGTGTGGCAGGGTCAGACTTTGGCAAAACTGAACACACTATAGGACGATTTCAGAAACATGGTGTTGGTTGGCTTCACCTAATAATCCATAATTTGAAATCGCAACTGATCAATAAGCTGTGTTTCTTAGTACAAGGACTTAGTGATCGTTTCTAGTGGTAAATGGGGTTTTATCTGGAGTGGGAAAGCCACCCACCCACCGAGCATGACTTTAGATAGACTGCTCCTGCGCTGTGTTGACATTAGCTCTCCAGGCTGAGCAGCCCTCTGTATGGCATCTAAGATGCCAAGAACAGTGAGCCCGCCCCAGAGGCAGCGTGGGGGGTCAGTACTTCATCACTGCTGTGACTCCTACTTTTCTTAGGCTAACCATTCTTCTCTCTACCAAATTAGCCACCCCAGTCCCCATCTGAACTTCCATCCTTCTGTCTCTGACTCTCCGCATCCTCCCATCCAGGATTCTGGTGACCTGGCACCTCATCTGCCATCATCTTCCTGCACAGCACTACAGCACCTCTGGAATTCATCAGGAATAAAGAAAGGCAGACGGAGTAAGAGAGCTTGGTTTCTGCAGTGAGGTAAGCATTTCTACAAAGGACAAAATCAGCTTGGCTTTGCCACCAAAACCACTAGTGAACATTTATTTTGCCTTTCTACACCTCAATGACCCAAGATTTCACACATTGAGAAGGGTGGATCTCCCCACCATCTCCTGCCCTTCTCTTCTGAGATTCTCTCCAGGGGCTGACAACTAGATTTCTTTGGCTAATGTATTTTCAATGTGACGTATCATGAAAGTTTCCCATGTTGCTTAATATGGTAATATGGTATATCAGATGCATGAGTCTGTGCTGTCTGTGCTTAAAATAGTCAAACCACCATGGCTATGAGCTTGTTGATTGTCAGGGTAATACAGAGGAATGCATGTCCCAGCTCAAGTGCTTTACAATTTGGGATGTGGCTCTGCTGGTGAGCTGGAGAGCAGGAAGATGGGTATTTGGTGGCTGGCCCAAGGTGGGCGGCTGTCCTGAAGTGTCAGTGTGCAGTTCAGGACCTACCTCACCTCCCTCCCACTGTGGTTCCCCGAGTCTGAGTTTTGCCAGCTCCACTGCAAGCAGGATGGAAAACTCTTGTATTGGAATTTACTGCTGGCATTCTATGAATACGCTTGTTCTTGACACACTGCTACTAAGGAAGGGTGTCCCCTCTCATGTTTTCAGTGGGGTTTGAAGCTCTCCTTCCTATATGGTTAACAATATACACTGTTCTGGCCAACAAGTGATCTTTTCCTCAACCCTCATAAAGTTTTACAGTGTATGATTCATTTCAGAAATGAGACTTGATAATGCAGATTTATCACGAGGTGTCTGCTTTTAAAATGTGATTTAATGATTGCTCATACTTATTCGCTGACATCTTTATAAAACTGTTAGTGTGGAAATATATTTGTCTTTTCGAAAGTAATTCTTCCTTTTACAAGTGTCGTGCAAAACAAGAGCCATACATTAAAAACGCAGCAGAGAGAGACACAGTGGTCTAATTATGCTGCGGCTCTGTCACCCAAGCTGGGCCCAGAATCTCCAGCTTGCTGGGCCACTGGGCGTGGCCCCATTTCTCTCTGCACTTTCCCGTCCATGCATCAGGCTGTGTCAGAGCTGCTGCTGTGTCTGGAGGGTAAGAGCGCATCAAGGTCATCCAGATGTACTCCTGCAGTACATAAACAAGCTACTGATTATGATTTACCTCTGCTTTTCTTCCTACCTTAACCTGGTTTATGAGCAGATCTTGTTGATTTAGCCTTTCAGCCAATTAGAACAGAAGGTTTGATTGACAGCAAATGAATAAATACCACTTTAGTGTTGGAGACAGAGTCACCCTCCCCTATTAATCAGGCCTTCTGCCGGCATTTAGGTAACATGATATTTATCATACCTCTCTGTTACAGTCCCTTGGGGTGTCATTTCATGGCCTACCAGTAAAAACTTCACATTTACAGCAACTGCCCCTCTATTACTGTCGATAATATCTAATTGATATGTCAAACCTCCAAGGAATGCAGTAAATTGGAACACTGACTCCCAAAAGAAAATAAACTAGCAAACAGGTAAATCGGCATCTGTCTTCCTGTGATTACTCAGCCACTTCCGTCCAAAGCCTCCCTCCACCACAGGAGGCCATCACCACCATCTTGCCCCATGCCCCAAATCACAGACAGCCCTGAGCACAGCCGGGCACAGCATCATTTTGCCAGGATAAGCCTGGGCAGACTGTACGTGCCACAGGCATTATGTGGTCTGCTGTGGAAGAGAACAATAACAAAGACTTTTGGGAAGCCAGCCATCCTGCCAGAGCTATAGTCTCATCTGCCTTCCAAACATCCCTTCCGAGAGGGCAGGGTATTCAGAAGAAAGAAAGTTAGGGAAGGAAGAGACTGCCTTGAGCACCTACCTAGAGGCAGATACATCTGACATTGAAATGCGCGGTTTGCTTTAGACAAATAAAATGCTCTTAATGCAAAGATGAAGCCTTAGCAAAGACTAGCTTAGCCCTGATAACTCGCTCATTTGTTCACTGAACAGACAAGGGCATGGATTACTTGGTAGTGACTCACAGACGTGAAGGTTCCAGCTATCTCTCATAAATAGAAACATCCTCGGGTCAGATGCAAAGGTCACCAGACAGACATGGACAACGGGCATAGATGGCTGAACTCACAACACACGGTGGGTGTGGCCACGGGGGTTCTCTCTGGCAGAAGACCACAGCCTCTCTCTCACTACTTGGAAAATAATCACCTCGGGCAAGCCTGCAGAGATGAACTTCTAGTCCTGACTTGAAGATCTGCAGGTGATCACCACAACAAGCAACTGAACATCCCCTTCAGGTCAGTCCCACTAGAGTACCAATGGCCTCCCTTTAAACACCAGGCAGGCTGAGATTAGAGCACATGTCTGTAATCCTAGCACTCGGAAGGCTGGGAAAAGAAGACCAGGAGTTTGAGGCCAGTCAGGGATGCAGATGTTGTCCCTTCTCAAACAAGCAAACTCAAGTCCCCCACGGAAGCTGGAACTGGGCAGAGGTCAGGTCGTCAGTTTCAACACTTCTGCCAGATCTTTTCTTGGACTCTGTTTGTTTTTTCCCCTTCCTCTTTAAATAGGAACTTGATCATATTCTTCCAACAACTTCCCCAAGCCTTACCCTTCTCTCATCTGCCTTTAGAAATACTGACCAGGTTTACCGCTTTGCACAGTATTGAAGTAACTGGAGCTTCGTTATAGGCACATGGTCTGGTTACGTCCACAGTGAGCCTGAAGTCTCGTGGCCCGTGCAGGCTCCTTCTCTGGCTGTCAGCACTTCTTGGATTTGCTGTCTGCTTGCTCACGGTAAGCTCGTGGCTCATGAGCACTGTGCTAATCTCAGCTGGGACACATGCACACTTCTGGATGAGGCCGTCTCACTGTGAAGAGAGAGCAGGACCCTCCGAATATCACACCACTGCCTGATAGAAGAGGATCCTTGGGGCAAAACCAACATTGAATGAAGATGCTGTAAGGCCTCACAAAAAGGCTTTCTAGAGATTACCAGCCACACACACTCCACGTGTAAACGAGAGCAATGGAGATGCTCCACCTACTGCCAAGTCAGAGTCAGGATAAGGGAATGCAGAACTTGAAAGGTAAAGTGTAAAGGGAAAAGCTTAAGACCAAGAACCTCAAGAGACAGGCTAGCTCCATAATGTACCCAAGAGCAACATACAGATGTTCCGAGCAGACCCATTATTCCCACTTTGGATTTTCATGCTTACGCCTTTAATCACTTCTCCAAGTACCACCTACCACAGACTTCAGCTTACATGGACCTCGTTTCCGTGTGAGTGGTGCCTGCACTGTATACAGGGCTTGGTCCTCAGAACACAGCTGCGGCCCTCCCATCTAACTAGGCAAATCCACAGGTACAGATGAGAAAGGCAAATGAAGCACCAAGGGAGCACTTTCCAGTGGAATGTCTGCTGCCTGTGGTGGACGATGCCTTAAGGGCTCTCTTGTGGGACAGGGACGTGCCCTACCAGACAAGAGTGTACAAAGAACAGGTCTTCTGGCCGTCCCGGGACACCACTGTCTTTACACCAGCACTTTGAAGGGCAGAGGCACTCAGTCATGTCACACGCCCATCCCTTCTTCCAGCACACCATAAGTAGATATCAGCAGGTGGTGCCACCTCCTGCCTGATGATGTGCCCTAGAGACTCTGAGGTTCCCTTGAGCCACGTTACCGGCAAGAAACAGTGAGAAAGCTAGCCACACAGAGCCTAAGGGTGAAGACGCGAGTGCCTGGTAGAATCCACAGGAACAGGACATGCTCTGGCCTTAGGCTTACTGAGGTCCTCCGCATGAGCTGCTCATTTAGTAACTAAGAGGATTTCATATCTACCAGACATTATAGAGGTGCTGAGAAGGTAAACAGGAGCAAGAAGCAGCCTCCATTTTCAGGGGAAAGAAATATGTTAGTTATTAACAAACTAAAATTACCAATACAGACAGCTGCAGTGAAGGCAGAGGAGAGCAGAGACCAACTCAATTTGGAAGAGTTACTCACAGGAACATCAGGGATTTCCTTTGAGAATCTGGGGCAACCCTGGACCTCCCGAGCTGCAGAGCATTAAAGATGTATCAGACACAGCCACGCCCACCACTTCCTGATAGCTATGACTGACACATGTCTACCACTTGGGATGGACTCAGAGGCCACAAGCACATTAATGCCTCTCTTTCGCAGGGATCCTGAGCCTAAGGCCCCTTAGTGTGTTCTGATCCAATGCTCAGTTCTTGCTACATCACTAGTCCCTCAAAAAATACCTGTCTGACTTTGTCTTTTCTGAGTTTCTGCTCCAACCACAGACTCCTTCAAGTTACCAGGAATAGGTTGTCATTGGTTTCAAAGAAGGGGCAGAAGTGTGGCTATTAAAGCATGGCAACCTGGGTATAAGAGGAATTATGGCACCATTTCTAAGATGGAGCAGGGGAGTGGGTGTGTGATAAGCCTTCCTAGTCACAGACGACGTGTGTGTGCTGCAGCTCTGCAGGAGGAGTCACCAGACAACAGTCATGGGGACAGTAGAGGACCCTGACAGCTGTGCTGTGTGAGGCAGGGAAAGACCAGGGAGTATGGCTGGGCAGTTCCACTCACCCAGAGCGCAGCAGAGACAGGTCAAGACTTTGGCTTTGTAAAAACAAGTATTAGGATTATATGTAGACCGTAATATTCTAGAGTCAGTCACAAAAAGGACAAAACCATGGCAACATGGGTGAACCTATGGGACATCATGAAAGCAGAAACAGGTCAGGAACACAAACACAGATGCTGCATGATGTCACTTCTGTGGGACCGGAAGAGACTGACCACACTGGGAGAGAACAGAGAGACAGGCCAGCAGGTACAAAGTCACACTTGAGGGGGGGCTATGTTCTGCTGTCCTAGGATGCTGTGGGGTGACTGTGGTTAATAATATTGCTTTGACCGTTTCAAAATAATTAGGAGAGAGGATTTTTTAATGCTCTCAACATGAAATGATAAATACATGAGGTATAAGCATGCTAAACACCCAAATTTGATCACTATATAACATGTAAATATGTAGAAATACCACACTGTACCCACTTACTACATACCCATTAAAACCAACTCACTCTTTGCTTCCTGGTCACCAGGAAGTGAGCAGCTTGGCTCTACTACAGGCTCTCTGCCACGATGTTCTTTCTTACTTACCTTGGGCCCCAAAGCCATGGACCTTGCTAACTACAAACTGAGACCTGCTAAACAGTGGGCCAAAAATGAGCCTCCCCCTTTAGAAAGAAAAAAATTCCCTCATAACTAAGTCTTCATAACCAAAAACACTTAAACCTTGTACTGCTTGCTCAGACAGAGGGCTGGCACGTGTACACACATGCACACACACAGGCATGCACACAGGCATGCACACAGGCATGCACACAGGCATGCATAGCACAGCATCCTCTCCCTTGGCACAAGAGGCTTCTAAAGTCATTTGGGGTACCATGGGGATCCAATTAACCACAGTTCTTCCCAAACATTAAAACACTAGTCAGACATGAAACCCACTGCTGTGGCCATCAAAGGCGAGCCCACAGCCCCAGCTAAAACAAAGGCCCAAAGACAGCAGGCTGCTTTGGAAGCAATCGACTTAGAAACCACGGTTTGATCCAGGATTTTACAGCTCAGACGGAGGTTGGGGCAAGGTGAGGGTTACCACTTAACAAGAGTGCCCCAGAGTGGCTCTCATCCAGCCTGCACCTATGTCTCCCTGGTGCAAAGCCACTTAACAGGGAAACTATAGGCTTTACTACAAGGAGACGCAGAGCATCATTTCGAGAGGCAGAGACATTTCCTTTCAAGTTTACTGAGAATTCTGGGATTTGGATTTCTCTCCAAATGAGCCCACTTTGGGGCTTTGCACTTTGAAGTTCTAGCAGCAGTCATTAGTGCTGCCACTTGGTGTTGTTTAGGGACACGTGCTTATCAGGTGACTCACAGATGACATTCTTATTCTGCTGCATCTTGGTTTTAAATTCCTCAGGTTCCTTCTAAAGATTTTTGAAGGCCTTAAACAGTGAGCCTTTTAAAGCCACCTGGAGCTACGGAGCTACACAGAGCAGTCTGACTGAATGTCACCATCCGGCAAACAAGTCGGTTCCTGTCCTTGCTCCCTCTGTCCTGATATGGCAAGGAAGGAAAGTGATCCAACAGCCGGCTGGCCCAGGGGCAGGCTGAGTTATCACCGCACCAAGGAAAAGCTTCAGGAGTGTCCAGAAAGGCCGTGCGGATGCCTGCTGAAGGTCGCAGCTCCAGGCCGAGGAACGAAGGAGGGATCACTTTCTTCACGCTGGCAACTCCTGTGCCGATGCAGAGTCTGTGAGGGTGAACAGAGAAGGCAGTGCGGGACGCAGGCTTTCCACACTGAGAGCTGTGGCCGCCCGTGTTCTGATCAGCAGACAGACAAGAGAACAGTGCGCTAGATTGCAGTGGGCACTCGCAGAATGCAGTGTGGGACTTTGCTCTGAGTGCAGCTTTCGCTTCAGGGCAGTCTACAGGAAATCTCTGAATCTTTGGTTTTGCCATAGCCTGAAACTGTTCTCAATGCAGTCTCTAAAGAAAGCATTAACATATTACATTTTGTTTTGATTCCTTTTTTTATTTTTTTATTTTTTTTATTTTTTTTTTTTTTTTTTTTTTTTTTTTTTTCCGAGACAGGGTTTCTCTGTGTAGTTTTGATGCCTGTCCTGGAACTCACTCTGTAGACCAGGCTGGCCTTGAACTCACAGAGATCTGCCTGGCTCTGCCTCTCCAGTGTTGGGATTAAAGGTGTGTGCCACCACTGCCCGGCTTGGCTTGTTTTGCTTCTTAAAAAGACAGGATTCTCAGTCTGCAGTCCAGGCTGCATTGGACTCACTGTGCACCTGAGGCTGACTTGGAAGTTGAGATCCTCTTGCCTCTGCCTTCTGAGAGTGGGTTATAGGAAGTGTTCCTATTGTATGTTCAGCTCACTTTGTCTGACACAGAAACAAAGCAATAATCAGCAAAGATGAGAGAGCCACTCCCTAAGTGTGCTGAGGTATGACTAACAAATCTTGGTGCTGACCTCTGGGATTATTACATAGAATTAGGATCTCAGCCCCACATGGTAGTTTTACACACATTTAAAGCTAATGCATGGTATTTTATCTCTGAACTCTCATCATCTGGTCACCTGCCATGTTGCTCTTTAAGAGTAGACACAGGTGCCCAGGCATGTCCTAACCTACACACGGGTCCAACAGGAAAGCCATATGGATACACGAACACCATGTTACTCAGGGTTTGTGGCAGCCCGTGGCATATTGAATTTGTGGCTGGCTAAAAACTATAGCTCTTCTACAAACCTCTCTCCAGCTTGACTGCTCCATCCTGTACTTAGAATTGATTTTCTGAACCTAAATGGAAGGCATCACATTTATCCCCATTAAGTCTCATCCTGTTGTTTTGGTCCCACTTCAGGGCTTGCAGAGATCATTCTGAAAATCATATCTGTCATCTACCACATTATTCACCCCTCCCAGTCCCCCCCCCCCACCCTCAATCCCAACTTGTCTTATGCAGAAACTTAAGAGGCATGTTTTCTGAGCATGGATAACAACAAAATGTTCAGGACCAGGGACAGGGTAGGAAGCCATGGAGACCTTTCTCTCCTTGCTGGACCTCTGCCTGGACTGCCAACCGTCTAGCACTGTGTGCTTCACAGGCAAACATTTGCCACCATCTACACCATCACTGCCTTTGCCAAACCCCCATCGTGTGTTATCCGAGTTATCAAAAGCCTCCTTCACGGGCTCTCAGTTCTACACTTAGCCCCATCCAATCTTTCTCTACACAGCAACCACAGCAAACTTTAAAAAGAAGAAACAAGCTGAGTGTGTAGCTCAGGGGAAGAACACATAAGCTAAGATGCATTGGGGGCCTGGATTCTGTCCCTAGCACCAATAATATGAGAGCAGAAATAAACTGGGCATTGCAATAAAGGCCTGTAAGCCCAGTATTCAGGAGGCTGAGGAAGAGGCTTGAGAGTCTGAGACCAGCCTGGGCTACAAAGGGAGGCCATGTTTCAAAACAAACAAAAAAGCACTTTCTTGCATAACTTCCTCCACTCCCCAAAACTCTCCACTGCTCTTAGAATAAAACTTAATCAACACCATACCTAAATGCTACTTTGGATCCGACTGCTCCTGCTTCCAATTCCTTGCTGACCTTCAGCTGCATCCACACTGTCCTGATATGCCGATTCCTGCTTCAGGACTTTAACCCACCTAAAGTTCTTTCCTGAGTCCTGCAAGGCTGGTGTCTGTCACTGATTGTCCTGCTAGTTTTATGTCAACTTGACACAACCTAGAGTCATCAGGACAAGGGAACTGCAATTGAGAAAATGCCTCTATAAGATCAGGCTATAGGCAAGCGTGTAGGGCATTTTCTTAATTAGTGACTGACGGGGGAGGGCCCAGCCCACTGTGAGTGGTGCCATCCCTGGGCTGGTGGTCCTGGGTTCTATAAGAAAGGCTGAGCAAGCCATCAGGAGCAAGCCAGTAAGCAGCTCCCCTCCATGGCCTCTGCATCAGCTCCTGCCTCCAGGTTCCTGCCCTGCTTGAGTTCCTGTCCTGACTTCCTTTGATGATGAGCTGTTATATGGAAGTCTGAGTGAAATAACCTTTTCCTCCTCAAGTTGTTTTTGGTCATGGTGTTTCATCACAGCAATAGAAACCCTAACTAAGACACTGATCTTGGCTCCAATGTCTCAGAGAGGCCTTTATGGACTAAGGTAGCTCTTGCCCATTCCTGCCTGGTCACTTGCTTCATAGAATTTAGCAATAGCCATAACTTTATAAGTATGTGGTATTTCTGCCATTAGGATATAAACTAGGGCCGGGTGGTGGTGGCGCACGCCTTTAATCCCAGCACTGGGAAGGCAGAGGCAGGCGGATCTCTGTGAGTTTGAGGCTGGCCTGGGCTACAGAGTGAGTAAACTAGGAAAGTGACAATACTGTCTGTCCTGTCTGGTAACTAACACTTGGTAGATGCTCAATGATTCTTTGGCGAATGAATGCATGGAAAATTAGAGGAATGGTAAAATTCAAATCTCTCTATGACTTCAATGGCATTAATAAAAATGGCTCTTGGTTTCAACTATTACACCATTATTATCATCCACTTTTTATCAATATTTTATGATGCCATCAAGGAATCAAATTGAATTACCTATACTGAGTTAGGTCAGACAATAATTGGTAGTAAAACTGCATTATGTGGGCTAACACAGACATGCTATTTATAACCACACTTGGAGAGACCTCTACTTGGCTGGTGCAGCTTTGTGGCTGAAGGATTAGACTGTTTTCATATCAAAAGAACCACTTAAGAGAGCTGCTGCTCAGGCCAAGTTCATGCAAATGCCTCCAACTCCTGCATTTATATACATTCATGCCCAATGTACCATCAAGGGCAGCTTGCTCTGATTTGAACATCTGAGTTTTATTGACCATTACAATGTCAGCCCAAGATTCTCTTTACAGTAGGTGCTCATACCACTAACCTACTGGCCAACACATAAAGTGGGCTGTAAAAAGAGGCTCTAAAGGCCATGAGGAGCCGGG
>CABHPR010114852.1:0-25335 GCA_902168415.1 Peromyscus melanophrys | reverse complement strand
CCTGTTCTTTATCACTGAAGAAGCATGACTAATAAGGATTTGGGTGTCCAAAGTGGTTCTACATGAATAGATATCAAATATGAGTTTTTAAATTATTGGGGGGAATTTTAAATTGTGCTACAACATAATCAGATTAAAAGAGGAGCACTCTATTTCCAGTAGGGGAGAAGGTACTATTGGTCCATGGTGTTATCTGGAAAAATAATCATTCGAAGGTACTAACATTAAAAGCCCAGCCATTATAATATCAGTCAGTCAAGTATAGGAAGTCAAGAATAGCTGAGTAACATATGGAACTTACAAATATTAATTAGTTTATCTGGTTAAGCTTACTATTTCTGGACAAAGAATAAAAATAGAATGAGATAAAAATGTTCAATTTTTATGCCAGGATCTATGTTTCCTTAAGTATAAAAATATGTCTTCTCGATGACAGTTAGCTTTCATAATATCCCAGAGCGCTATACAATCTGACAATAGAGAAAAAATAATAAATAGTCCTATCTATTCCTATCCAACTGTAAAGTCTATGGGCCACACAATAACTGCCTTGAAAAATAGACCCAATGATGCAATAGTGGGGCTTTTATCTTGGGAGTAACCAATAGCCATCTAATTAGATTTAAAGCTTAATCAATAGAAGGAAATTTATGCCTGGCAATGTAAACCTAACCAACCCTGCATGATGGGGGAGGTCATAGATCCTAAAAGAGAGTCTACTACTGCTGTTTTCCTTAACCAATATAATTACTATTTTCTTAATAGTTATACTTAAACACAGAAAAAGTATAGTTCTCACTCTTCATCAAAAAAAAAAAAACTTTCTTTCCAGGTGAAGGTTATTATAAAGACAAACCACTCATCCAAATGACTGTAGCATACTGAGAGCACATTGGCTCATCTACAACATGGCCCCTACATCTAATGCTGGAGGAAAATCAAGGAAGAGGAGTTGGGGAGATTGTAAGAGTTAGAAGGGTAGGACATCTGCCAGTAGATATTATCTTGCAAACATAACAGGGAAGCTGCACCTATGAATTCCCAACATATGGTTATTTAAACTAGATTTGAGTGATGACTTCAGGTGCCGTGAAAATGTAAATAGTTAGTATTTCACTATGGCCCACTTCCAGATGAAGAACTCTAGGCACTCAAAAGCTGCTAAAAGAAAGAGACTCATTTTTCTCCAGGGATGAGGTCCTCATAGGTTCTCCAAACTCAAGTGGCCAGCTCGAAACACATATATGGACAACAGCACAAAACAGACTCCATAGTAGGTAACACATATATATGCCCACATGCACGCATGCACGCACACACACACACACACACAGAGAGAGAGAGAGAGAGAGAGAGAGAGAGAGAGAGAGAGAGAGAGAGAGAGAGAGAGAGAACATTAAAAATTGAAGAAAAAGAAATAATGAATTTGACATGGAATTGGGGAGGTCACAGGAGTTGGAGGGAGACGAGTGAGAGATACAAATGATATAGAGTAATCACTTATGAGTATAAAATTATAAAAAAATTAAATTAAAAAGAAAGTATCTATGTATCTGAGAAAGATTGTTATCCCCTTGTAATTATATAGTCAAGTTTTATCCCCTAAACAGAACTTGGAAACACTTTATTGAAAACTATTGAAGGCTACATTCATGAGGTATAGTGAAGCATGGTTTTCTTTTATCAGTTTTTTTTTTTTAGACAAAAATGGTTCATAAAATTTGTTGGGAGACATTCATTCCTATTCTATTTTCTGGAATATTTTTGTGTGGACTTCACAACTGTTTCTTTCTTCACTTCACAATATTTCATTCAGTAGTGAACCCGCTAACTTTGATGAAAAAAAAAAAACTAAAAGTTTTGTTGCTCATAATTTATTAAAATTCTTAGAACTATCTGTTTCCTCCTGAGTGAAATTGGAAAGTTTGTGACTTTTAGTGAAATTATTCATTCATTTTACTTTAGAGGCATAAAGTTATCAGTTTTGTGTGTGTGTTGTGTGTATGTGTGTGCATGCGTGTGTGCGTGTATGTGTGTTTGTTTCAGTTCTATCTACTCACCCTGAGGTTGGTAGTCTGCATGCTTTTCCCCTCTCTTAATCAGCGCACATGGGGACTTTTCTAAATTTTTTTTCAAAACTAACTTGGAACATTTTTTTTCCTAATAGTGTCAGATTTGTAGTCTATTTTCTATATTTTTTTTGAAAAGTTGCTAGCCACTATTCCTTTAAAATGTTAATTCTTAACTCTTCTGTCTTTCTCCTCATTCTAAGAACCCAATTACCTTTACAATTTTTATTATTACCCATAGGTCTCAGGTCTCTAGTATGCCTTCTTTCCTAGTGGTTTTGTAACAATTATTTTTAATTTTTGAATGTATCTGTGTGAGTAGTCAGTGTGAATGTGAGCACAAGATTAAGCCTGCCAACATTCTGGCATGGAGGGAGGGCTCCTGAGCTGCTAACATTAGCTGAAGAGCTGTGGAGGTCAATGGCTTCTGAAGAAAAGAGAGTCAGTTTTAAGTGTGTGGATCCTGGTAGGTTGACCAGATGCCACTGGATGGCCCCACACCCAGGATATGTGCACAGAACAAACTGAACTCAGTAAGTTATTTTGAAATATAGGAAACAAAATTATGGGGTACAAAAGTTTATTGGATCTTGGAATAGTTATGGGGATGGTAGTTGGGGTTGAATGTGATCAAATACATTGTATTGTGAGAGCCCACAACGGACTCAGTTTCCCAGTTTGAATCTGAAGTCTATTCTGAGTCAATAGAGTTCACGTTTGCTTGCTCCAGAGCTGTGAGAATGTCCTGATTAGCCCGCAGAGTCTCCTTGAAGGGCTGTGAGAAAGTCCTGATTAGCCCAAAGGAAGGAACACACTATCTAGCTAGACGCAGGCTGCTGATGCTACCTGGAGGTACATTGAGATACAAAATGAAATTGGCTGCCCCTTGACACAAGGCAGGAGAGATAGTGGTTGAATGCCTGCGCTGTGCATTGTTCTAACTCTGTCCTTCAAAACTGTATGGCTATGAAATAAACTCAGGACTGTCCAGCATTGACTGGCAGTTCTCTCAACTCTTTTCTGTCTTCTTCATTGTCTCTACAATCCGCACGCCTCTACCCAGCTACCCAACTGACTGTTGGCGGGCTTCAACATTATATGAAGTTCTCAAATAATTAATAAAATATTTTAGAACTCTTTATTTGATATTTTTATTATTCCACCTGCTCAAGTTCCTCATCCTGTCATAAGTATTCATGCATCCACTCTGCTATCTTCTTTAATGCATTAAAATTGTATTTGATTATCCTTCCTAGATATTTTCAACATCTGGCTCATACTGGGTTGGATCTGTCATGTGGTTATTCCTGAGTAATGCTTCCTTTGTTCTTGCTTTTTATTTTGCTTTATAATTTGTGGTGACAAACGACCGAATAACCGAAAATAAATAAGACGAACGAGCACATTTACAAATGGCAAGGTTGCCCGTCTTTCCTCCCTGCTCTGTCTACTGCTGCAGATCTCTCAGGAGTACATACACTCACAAGCCTATTGACTTGTAATGGATTTAGGTAAACCTGTGTTTTCCTGAATATGGGGATGTTGTTTTCTCAGTAATCCTTCCTTCAATCAGTGTATTCGCAAAACGTGCCTGATGTGGATGGCATGACTTGTGTTATGGGGGTTTAATGCCTCCTCTTCCCTTGCAGAGACACAATGGCCATGACCATTAGAATGTTACAACTCTCTCAGTGCTAGACTTATTTTTTTTCTTTTTCCATCTGTTTATATATCAAAAAAATCTTCATTTTTAGTATGGGCAGTAAAGATGATCTTGTTTAATTATTGGCTGTAATTACTTCTCTGTTTTTGAAATGATGGTATTTTACTTTTTTTTCCTATAAAGAAATTGGAATCCCAGAATATTTGGTCAAGCCTGACCAATAAGAAATATATTTTTAGCATTCTTCCACAGTCTCCAAACTTTCAGCTCCTGGTAAGGTCTATGCTATGGAGCAGAACGTGCCTTGCAAATGCATGTAAGTCACACTCTGTTTCGGCCCTTCCCCCTCATTTATGTGTGTATTGGGAAAGTGTTATGCTTTTAATTGCAGGGTAGATTTAGCTTCAGAATTTCATTTAAAATGCTAGCTGAATTTCTGTCGTTTTCATCTAACCTCTGGGGTGTATCTCTTCTTCCTGCACTGTGTTTCAAGTAAGGCAGTGTTTATAGGCAACATTGGCTGTTGGAGCTACTCACCTTTAAGTTTTTGAAGATTTGTTTTCCTACAACATCTCCATATGATTCAAGTATTGTGGTTTTGTAGAATATATGACTTTGTAATTATTGTCACCAAGAAGGCAATGTTCTTTCTAATATTCTGTATTCAAAGCAGAGCCAGAAGCCCACTCATTCATTTTTAATACTCCCCAAAATGATATTTAACATCTAGAAACTAGAGAATAAAATCTTATGTAAAGATTTGCAAAGGGTAGGCTCTGTTCTTCTGTCAACCCATTAGAACAAAAGGAAACAAAATATGAACTGCCTTTTGTGAAGTCTCTAGTGGCTGGTATTAAATCTAGAAATTCATATTCAGTGACACATGAGGCAAATAACCTTATATTAAAAAAAATCAGCTCTCCAACAATGTAGGAAAGAAATGACATCAACTTTATTTCACAGCTTCCTACTAACTGGCTTCTGGTTCCTTCTCTACATTCTGCTTCCCCTTGCATCATGAGTGCTCATGTGTGACTAAATTTTATTACTTAAAAATTTGACTATCAAGATCATGATGGGGAAACGTACAGAGAAAACCAAACCAAATTAGTGGGAACTCATGAACTGTGGACCAATAGCTGTAGCGCCTCCACTGGACTGGTCTAGGCCCTCTGCATAGGCAAGACAGTTGTGCAGCTTGACCTGCTTAAGCAGTCCCCTGGCAGTAAGATCAGGATCCATCCTGAGTGCATGAGCTTGCTTTTTGGAACCCACTGCCTATGGTGGGACACCTTACACAGCCTTGGTGCAGGGAGAGTGGCTTGGACCTGCCTCAACTGAATGTACCAGGTTCTGCTGACTCCCCATGGGAGGCCTTGATTTGGAAGAGGTGGGAATGGGGAGTGGTTTGGGGGAAAGACTGGGTGACAGGAGGAGAGAGGAGAGGGGGATCTGTGGTTGGTATGTAAAATTAATAGAAAATTCCCTAATAATAAAAAAAGAAAAATGAAAAAAATTGTCTATATTATTTTAAAGGGATAAATTCAAAAGCCTATTTTATTACATGATGACTATTGTTAATACTAATATATGTTTGAAAATTACTGTGATGTTTTTTAGTTTTTTATTAATTGAAATCAAGTTATTCTCTCATACAATACATCCTGACCACAATTCCCCCTCCCTCTACTCCTCCCAGAACCTCCCCCACCTTACCTTTCCCCCAGATCCACTCCCCCCTGCTTCCCCTCAGAAAAGAGCAGCCTTCCAAGAGAGGACAACCAAACATGATAAAACAAAATACAGTAAGACAAGGCAAAAACATTCACACCAAGGCTGGACAAGGTAACCTGATAGGATGAGAAGAGTCTCAAGAGCAGGTAAAAGAGTCAGAGACAAACCTGCTCCCATAATTAGAAGTCCCTGAAAAACACGAAGTTAACTGCCATAACATAGACACAGAGGACTTGGTACAGACCCATAGAAGCCCAGAACTTGCCCCTTTAGTCTCTGTGAATCCATATGAGCCCTGCTTAGTTGATTCAGTGGGCCATGTTCTCCTGGTGTCCTCCATCCCCTCTGACTCCTACAATCTGCTCTAGGTCACTTGTCTATTCAGTCTCCATTTTCTGGCCATGAGACACTGTATTTAGAAAATTTTGACACAAAAACAATATCTATGGGGCAGTATAAGTCATATCTTAATTGGTTTCATTTAGTCATTTCAGAATGCACACACATAACAAAACATGGTGTTACACACTGTGTATGCATACAGACATTTTAACTAAAATTGTATACTTACAAACTTTGTATATATATGTATATATATACACATATATAACATATATGTATGTGTATATATATATATATATATATATATATATATATATATATATAACTTTTCTGTTGCTGCAAGAAAATATCGCAACAAAAAAGCAACTCAGGAGAGCAAAGGGTTTATTTTGGTTTCCATTTCCAGAAAAGATACAGTCCAGCATGACCAGGAAGGCCTGACAATCTGGAAGTCAAGAGATCACATTTCATCCACTCACAGACAGTCTAGAGCAAGAATGGGAGGTGGGTCCAGACTATAAAACTTCAGAGCTTGCCCCGAGTTATATAATCCTTAGATCAAGAGTCCCCTTCCTAAAGATGATAGAACAAACCTTCCAAATCTATGCCACCACCTGGGGAAAACATATTCAAATACATATCAAAAGTGGATTTTCTTCTTTTAATGATGTGGGGCATTTAAAATTCAAATTCCAAGTAGCTACTATTGTAGCTTTGCTTCTGTTGGGTTCTTCTTCTTCTTCTTCTTCTTCTTCTTCTTCTTCTTCTTCTTCTTCTTCTTCTCCTCCTCCTCCTCCTCCTCCTCCTCCTCCTCCTCCTCCTCCTCCTCCTCCTTCTTCTTCTAGAGGAAAGTCAAATGCTGATAACCTATGCTTTTTTGATCAAATAAATTAAGTTACCAACACGTTACATTCCCCAGATGGGCACTTGTATATCCTCTAACACTCCCAACATCATATGATACAATAGACTTGAGGGTGTGGGAAGCAGATGAGGATGTACATGGAACATTTGGTAGGCAATACCAAATAAACTCAAGTACATAATTCTCGATTTCAGTGGAAAACCATCTACTCCACAGAAGAAAGTTACATTTTAATTTAAATATGTACCACTGAGCCCCAGAGAAGACTGAGAGTCTGGATTCAGTGAGAAATAACTGCCTTTTCAGTTGCATATCAGGAGTCATCTGAGCAAATCCACAGAGTTCCATTAGAAGCCAGCACAGTAACAAACCACTGTGGATAGTGGATAGTGTCAGTCAACTTTCCACCCTGATCATACAGTGTAACAAGAAACATACAGAATAACAAAAAAAAAAAATACATACCTTATGCAGTACAACAAGAAACCAAGAGATGTCAGTATCTTGAAACAACCAACATTTGTTTTTACTAATCATGGACTTTCCAGTAGACTAGGTAACCAGCTCTGCTTGCAGTAACATTCATTCTAAGACCAGTAGCTTACTCCTCTGGAAAAGAGATTAATGAAAGTTAAAGAGAAAGTGGGGACAGATGGAGCCACACAATACATCCGAAAGCATGAACTTATGACTGACATCCTCTCATCCCTGCTTCTTGTTCACTTGCCAAATAGCTGAATCCAAACACAATGAGACAGGAATGCACGGTTTCTGGGGAAAGGAGCCTTAAAAACATTGAGAGAGAATATAAAAAAAATAAATTGAACAAATAAGTATCTCCTTGGTCATTTGCAACTGGGATAAACTGAACTTGCATTTCCCTGGTCAGTTTCTTTTATCGAATCAACATTTTTCTTATAGTAACCACTTTATATCTTCCTAACAGAATTCTCCATGACAGAGGCCAGGAAGACATGCACTTGTCCCAATTCATAGATAAGTCAGTATGATGTAGACGATTTCTCTGAGACTAGATCACTGCCACAACCAGGGATAGCTCTGAGAATTAATTACATTTGTAACTTCTTCCAAAACAAAGGATGTGCATATCTCATTGCCACAAAAGGAATGCAAATATTTGACTATGAGAACTGAGTACAAGCTAAGACACAGCCAGTGATACATGGCACTTTCGTTATGTGTCCTCTTGGGTTTTGATGATGGTTAATCTTAATTGTCACTTTGGTTAGACATGGAATCATTGGGGATACATGCCTCTGGGAACACTTGTGGAAGATTACCTTGATCAGAATGACTGAGACAGGAAGAACTTTCCACTCTGTGTGGCACACCCTCTTCTGGGCTCAGACCCTGGAATGTAGACAAAGGAGAACATGAGCTGAGCACAGTGTTCATTGCTCTCTGCTTCCTGATTGGGGGTGAGACCAGCTCTCTCAAACTCCACCTGCTGCATTTTCTTCACCGTGGGTAGACTGTGACCTGGAACCACGAAATGAGCCTATTCTCTCCATTCAGTCGCTTCTACCACAGAGTTTAGAAAAAGAAACCAGGGTGCTTCTGGTCATTTTCTTTTTCTCCCTGGAACCGTGGTCATTTACTTCATTCCAGACATTATTAGAAGCAATTTGATGCAGGCCTGCTTAGTTTTAAAAGTCTACTGACAAGCTATCAGGAGCCTCTGGATTCTTCTCACTACTTCCAGACTTCGATAATTTTTTTTTTCAAAACAGTACTTTACTTAATTTTGGCTGCAGGAATAGTAAAATGTTGACCAGGCATAGGCAGGAGATGGAAGGAACAAATGAATTCAGTATCCTTTCCATCCCTTTATCCTGAGCACTGTTAGAAGACACTGTTTTTTCCCTTCATACCTCCTGGCGGGAGACAGCCTATAGGACTTTGTGGATGTACATATATCTCTACTGACAAGCACTGCTATGGTGAAATACAGCTAGCACAATGCCTAATGCTTTGTTCTTCTCTCATCCCTTCTTTTTTCTACTTCTTTGTGTTAGAATTGTATCTTTAAAGAAATTATTAATAATCAATGCTTAGCTTCAATGCCTTAGTGTTGTTGAATATTATTTTAAGATATGTTACATCCCCTTATGTTGTGGAGTATTGTTTAATTATGCAAAGATGTGTGGCATTCTTTTATGTTGCCTTTGTTTAACTCAGTAAAGCTGTGTTACTTTGCCTGTCTAAAATACCTGATTGATCTAACAAAGAGCTGAGTGGTCAACAGCTAGGCAGGAGAGAAGGATAGGCAGGGCTTCCAGGCAGAGAGAATAAATAGGAGGAGAAATCTAGGCTCAAGAGAAGAGAGAAGAGGAGGAGGAGCGAGAAAAGGAGCAGAGGACGATGCCAGAGGCCAGCCACCCAGACACACAATCAGTCATGGAGTAAGAAGGGAAGGAAGATGTATAGAATAAAGAAAGGTAAAAAGCCCAGAGGTATAACATAAAAAGAAACAAGGATAGTTTAAGTTAGAATAGCTGGCAAGAAACAAGTCAAGCTAAGGCTGGGCATTCATAAGTAAGAATAAATCTCCATGTATTTAATTGGGAGCTGAGTGGCAGGCCCCCAAAGAGTTAAAAAAATAACTACACCTTAGCTTCTGTTTCTACACACACAGAGATGCACACACATACACAACACACACCCATACGCACATGCACACATCACACACAACAGGCACATACACATGCACACAGCACACAGATAACCTTCCTTCTGAGGTACTTATTTTATAGCTTACAAAATTAAAAATTCATCTATCGCCAGCACCATTTGCATTTTTCCATAAGTTGTTGAAGGGCATGTCTACCAGGGAAAGGAAAATAATGGCCATATCTTTGCAAAGAAATATTGTTGCTGGAGAGTTTTTCTCTCCGGGTCCCACAATTCCCGCCAGTCCTGGAGTCCACTTATAAAATAAACACACTGACTCTTACATTATTTAAACTGCTTGGCCATTAGCTCAGGCCTATCATTGTCTAGCTCTTACTCTTATATTTAGCCCATTTCTATTAATCTCTACTTTGCCACGTGGCTCGTGGCTTACCGGTACTTTACATCTTTCTTCTCCTCGCCGCGGCTCCAGCCAGTCTCTCCCCTTTCACCTTCCTGTTCCCTCTCTTCTCTTCTCTGTTAGTCCCGCCTATACTTCCTGTCTGGCTACCGGCCAATCAGTGCTTTATTGATACAGATATCCACAGCAAAATATGGATATTGTTGAGAAAGGATAGAATATTTCAGATAAGGTATATAAAATAATTATTTTCCCCAAACATCGTCACTTTTATTGTTCTGCAATAGATATTTGCTCCTTTGCATTTACAATATATCATTTCAAATAAATGTATGCTTGTATAAAATGTTAATTCCTGATGAACTGTTCTGTATGCATCAACGATGCAAGTGAATGGAAATTTTATTATATATTGCAGTTATTATAAACTTATATGTGGATATATATACATACATATGGATGTGTGTGATATAGACAGAGAGAGAGAATACAAAGTTCTTTCCACATTAGTTATGAAAGGTGTTTTTTTTCTTGTTTACATCGGGCCTAATTACACAAAAATGAGCATTTACACAGCATCACTCAACTGTTTAAACAAATTAGTTTTTGACTATCAAGATTATAAAACGCCTTCTTCTGACTTAAGTCCTAGCAAAGGACTTCACATGGGGATTTACCAAGTACTACAGGAGCAGCAGAAAACCATGGGCCTTTGCCAAGATGTTCAGATCAGGTGACCTTACCTACATTTATTAATCTCTGAATTGAATTTTAGTAATTTTGTCACATAGTATCATTGTTATATTTATTTATTTATTTAAACAAGTTTTACTTTGTAGCCCAGGCTAGCCTCCAATTGAAGATCATCCGGTCTCAGCCTCCAAACTTCTGGAATAATTAAAGGTGTGCAACACCGTGCCTTCGCTCATTGTGTTACTTAAATGAGGTAACACAACTGAATTACTTCAAGGCCCTCTTAGAACAATTGCTTTCTTAACCACTGAACACAATACTCTACCTCTTATTACTACAAAGATGACCAACGATGATTCATAGAACAAAATGTCCCAAAGTTTTCAGTCTGTATAGTTATTTATAAAACAACACTTTAAGAAGCAACATACATAAAATTATAAACAGATGCTCAAAATGGTGAGAGAGAGAGAGAGAGAGAGAGAGAGAGAGAGAGAGCGAGCGAGCGAGCTATATTTTGAGTACATATAGTTAGAGCTTTGTACCCCACCAAAATTCATTTGCCATGGAGGGTTTCCATATAATAAGGCATATATGACTTACAGTGCTACTGTCTAGCACCAAATCCTGGCTCCATCACTCCCTGGCTGTAACGCTTTCCAGCTAGGGAACCTAAGATTGTATGTCTTCTAAAATTCAGTAATATTTCAAGCATCCTGCTTAGAAGCACTCAAAAACCTCCTGGCATGATTTTCTGCACACTGGATATGTACAAGTAAAGTCTATTTGTAGAATTAACTCATAGATAAAAATTGTGCACTTGACTCATCTTCCATCAAGCAGTCTCACATCATTAGTGAAGGAAAGATAAAGCAGGGGTTGTGAAGATGAAGTCGCCTGGATTTTGTGGGACCACAGATATTTGAAGGAGCCTCTCAGTGGGAGCTCAGTCTCTGTCCCACAGGCATCTCAAATGTACTCAGAGCTGGGAGACAGAAGCATCCATCAGCTCTCCCAGGGGAGGCCAGAAGCACTGTCCTTCAGTTAGCCATGACAGTGGACACAGAACTACCTTTGCCAGTCATTTCTACAACGTAGCTCTGTGATTGTTTCCAGAACTTTCTGAGAGGTAATCTCTGCAAGCTACATTATCATCTGCAATAAATTCCATAGCACTAAACCCTGACCATTAAAGAAGCTGTAATAGTTAACACTTCAGGGTTAAGCAAGATTAAATAGAGAAACTGCTTAAATCATTGGCCCCAAAACATCTCCCATCCATGTGAGCAATCACCATTGGTACCTAAATAAATTCCAGATCAGTTTACTATTACAACATAAATATAAGAGGATAATATTATAATACAAAGATTAATATGCACTTAATTTTCATGTACTAGAGATGAGCTTAAGTATAATAGACATTGAAAGAGTCACAAATTACACTACAGAATCATTTGCTATATATTTTTTTAATATTTTTTCATTTTTCCACAGTTTCACACCCTTTATAGTAAAATTTAGTTATTTTCACCCTATTCCTCCTCTTTCATCCCCCCTTTCTCCCCCTAGAACTCTTTCTCTTCAACAAGTCCCTGGCCTTCTTTTGTGTCTTCATTTTTTTCTGTGACCCACTGAGGTTCACTGTAGCTCAAGTGAAAGAGGGCTTGCCTCCTATCTGTGATGAGTCAATGAGTTCAATGCTTAGTACTGCCAGAGAAACAAAATGTGCATTGTATGTAGAGAGGTGTATAAAATGTATAACAAGCTTACAAGGGCCCACTAACAGACAATACAAATAATTTCATCAGCAATAATATTACATAGTGTGTGTAGCCGTTGCTGTGGCTAAGGGGTTGTTCCTCTGAGCGAGGCTTGCTCACCCGTGTGTTAGGATTGAGAAGTCTACTTCAGGAAGTGTGACCTCATGAAGGGTAGTTGGTCAGGTCATGAAGTGCCTTTGAAAGAGATTAATATCAGTCTTTTGGAGACATTACAGAAGGGAAATTGTGATCTCTTCTTCCCTCCCTGGCTAGATTGTGTCTTAACTGTGTGATCATGTCTTTAATCAGCTGGTTCCATTTTCATTCCTCTGCTCTGTGGCAATGCAGTCATGGTTCCCTCCTCCCCAGGGTAGCATCAGTACCATGCTGTTTGGGCCTTCTAGCTGTCAGAATCCCGAGCCCCTCACCTCCCAAAAAAAACCTCTTTACCTTTAACATAGATTAGTTATATATTAAATTTAATATATAGTTTTATATTAATTATCACAGCAATAATAGCAATTATCAACAAAATACCATTGTAAAATGGTACACATTCATTAACCTCATTTCCATAAATTATATATTTTCCTACTAAATATGAATTATAGTACACAATTGAGAGAGGATGGAACCAGTGTATGAGAACAAACAGCTCGAAAAGTCTGGTCTCTCAGCCCATTACCTATTGGAAACATGTGTGTTTTCTCTTCCTCTTGCCTCATCCTTATGCTCAATCACCAGATTTTGTCCTAAAAGATCATTTTAGGCCCCAAGGCCAGAATGTTTACAGAACCTGAGCCCCTTATGATTACATGAAGTTACAGAGAGCAGGGCTCAAAATAGCTACACAAATGGCAATGGGGAAATGGTTTCTAGGGAAACACGTTGTCCCACCAAATAAACGCCTTTGCTAAGGCCCTAGCATTGACTCCAATCTCAGACAGCCTGTGCAAGCAAAATCACACATGCTTCCTAATCAATGTCTCTTCCTTGGTGTTACTGGGGAAAAACTTAGCTAATCCGTTTAGCTTCAAATGCTGCTAGTTAACTTAAATTACTAATTTTGGAAGCCACATATCTAGAGAGTGCAATTCTGGGTTCGTAATAGCTTTAACCAGCTTAACACTTCTGGAAGACAGAGTGTTATAGGTGTCTTTTTCTTCTATTGCATCTGTCCTGTTTACTATCTTAATGCTTATGTTAAATCCTAATCAACTCTACATATAGACATATCACTGTGTTGTGCAAGATTGTTATTCAAGGCTCACATGGTCTAGTGCCTGCTGGAGCTCAGAGGTGCTTCTTTATATATATATATATATATATATATATATATATATATATATATATATTTTTTAATTTTATATCCCAGCCACAGTTCCCCTGCCCACCTCTCTTCCCAGTCCTCCCCAGCTCCCCTCTGCACCACCACCCCCATCCATTCCTCCTCCATTTCTATTCAGAAAAGGACAGGCCTCCAATAGATATAAACAACAAATGGTATATCAAGTTGTTGTAAGAAGCCCCTCCTTATATTAAGTCTGGACAAGGCAACCCAGTATGAGGAATACAGTCCCAAAAGTCAGCAAAAGAGTCAGAGACACCCCCTATTTCCTCTGTTAAGAGACCAAGCTACACAACTGTCACAGATATTCAGAGGGCCTAAGTCAGTCCCATGTAGGCTCCCTGGCTTTCGGTTCAGTCTCTGTGGGCACCAGTGAGCCCTGCTTAGTTGATTCTGTGGTGTTTCTTGAACTATACGCCTGTGCTTTGGCAGCAACTGAAGCCCACCAGTCCTTCCCTCAACCTTATCAAAAGGATCAGATCAAAGCCAGAGGCGAAGACATAATGCCAATTGTAAGAGTTATTCTGAATGCCTGAAGATTTAAGAAGCAAAGCACCATTGAAAATCACACCAGTGGACAATACAAACCTACCAGACTAGCCTACCTCAGAAAACCAAAAAAGCTGCCAGTCTGTTTGATGGGTACTCCTGATCACCATTTAGGCCAGCATTAGCTCCCTTATGCTCACAAGCTGAAGTCTTACGTTAATAAAGGACACATGCCTGTCTGATTTGTACTATGTGGTTTGTTTTTTGTTTCTTTTTCCACAAGATCCTGGTGATTGATGTCAGTGTGGTAGAAGAATGTTAGAGCAATTACAAACAGGTGTTTATCAACTTCCGTTCACTTCTATTGTACTTCTCATTTATTATTAAGTGTAAGACATAAGATAAAATATACAAAAAAATTGAGTGGGACAAAGGAATTATAAGAAAGATGTTTAGTTCAGTGTATGGGATCTTTGTTTCATAAATTTCACTGTAGAATGTGAAGAACGTATGTTTGTCATTTCAAGTATAAAAATCCGTGTGTCACTAAGTTCTAAAATGAATACATCATACCGAACCTTATATGGGCAAAACCAAAATATAACTAATCTACCAATACATTTAACAGGCATAATCATTTTTTTTAAAAAAGTTCCTAGCAACAGATCCAGTGAAAGGATTTTTATAAAGCACATTGATTGACCTCATCAACTTTAGGTAACACTTTTGAATTATAAGTTGACTAATAAATGAAACAAGACCGC
This sequence comes from Peromyscus melanophrys, assembly GCA_902168415.1. Lineage (NCBI taxonomy): Eukaryota > Metazoa > Chordata > Mammalia > Rodentia > Cricetidae > Peromyscus > Peromyscus melanophrys. The sequence goes on along the minus strand of CABHPR010114852.1, from coordinate 10,553 downwards.
TGAAGTTTATTTAACATTCTAGAAATAGTTCTAGAATACAAAATGTTATCTGTGATTAGATACTATTTGGCTTATGAATGTTTTTATTTAAGAAAATTAAAAAAAAAAAACATTGTCAGTAATCTTATTATTTTTCTAGGAAATTGGAAAAACTAATTGAATTATCCGACTAGATCTTCTTTTCTCATAATAACTCACTGTACAGCAGACACCATGGCTGTGCATGCTGTGCTGACAGGAAGCTCCAGATGGCCCCCACAGTGTCTGGGTCCAAAGGTCTTAGATCCCTGTGATTGTCTAAAGAATTAAGTAATGCTGGGGCTGGATTTAAAATGTCTAAACATCCAGGGCTGCTATTATGATGACAAAATGCTGCCCAGTTATTACGATTTGAGATTAGCACTTCTAATGAGAGAATATGCAGCAATGCTAGAAAAAAAAAGAAGTTATATTTGAGAATGTCATCAAATGATTAAAAGCATGTTCCCATGAATAATTGCAAAGTAGAGTTTGAGCAGTGCAGACTTAATAGCACTATCTAATTAGTTAACGCTGTTAGCCACCAAACATTACAATGCAAAATATGTATATATTAGCTACCAAAACAAGCATAGAGAAAGTTACGCAGTATAGCATGTGGACAATTATTAAGTAGGTTTGTATAAATGCCACATAGAGGTTTAAATGTATTATCCCATTGTTCCTTATTCCGAAATTCTGATTAGGAACATAATAAGTAGGAACCAAGACAATAATCAATGCCCCAAATAGAGAAATACTTACTTAAATTAAAACTACGTCTTAGTTGGAATTTAGGGGGTAGTTTATTATTGTGTCTATTTAGCAGCATAATAGGAATGGGTTCTTCCCTGGGGCTTATAACCTAGCTAGCTATGAGTTTTGAGTATGCTATCTCTTCTACCCTGCCCCTCAGCCCACCTTATTTAACCCTTCCTGCTACATTATACTATTTTACTTTTATGGATGTTGGGGAAGGACTGGATGAGATTATCTGAATCTTCAAGTTTTAGTGGGAGCAAATGAATAAGAGAAAGGGTAGTAATCCAGGACACTAGCTTTTGGAAGGAGCTAATAGAGCACAAGGAAGAAGCCTAGCAAGGACTATATATAAAAGCTTTCAGTTGGATCTATATATGGCTTAATTTACTATGTTCCCTTGTGTGTCTACAGTCACCATTTAAACCTTGAACTATCAATCCTAAATCTATTCATTCTGAAAGTCAAAGAAGGCATACAAAACCCCAGAAAAGTGCTTCAATGCACACACAATGTTTTGCCAATAGCATGCATTCATGTAGAAGAAGTAAACCAAGTCAGCTAAAGTACTCTTGGATAATAAGCCACTAGTCTTGGTATCAAGCATTCTAATTCAGTGTGATTATTTCTGCTGTTTACAAAATGAGAGGCATATGTATATTACATTCTTCTCTTTACCTCTAAAGTAATGCCTACTTGAAAGTCTTTGTACAGAAATTTAACAATAATTTAAGTAAATATAGCATACTTCATGAAACCCAGAGATATCAATAGCCATTTCTATTGTCTTGGCTCTTAGAGTTGCAAATATCAACATGGAAATATTTCATCCCTCCTTACATGCAGCACTTATCTCCTATTATCACTATTAATACAAAAAATAAGAGGGGACAGTGCTATTACTTTTCAGATTAACAAACCTCAGTGACAACTGAGTAATGTTCCCAAAAAGCAAGGTACAATCACTGAAACTTACCTGTAGCTGAACAGGTTATTTCAAACCATTGTGATTCAGAGAAATGGGAGTAATATTTGACTATCAATTTGCACAGATTAATTCCAATGATTCACCCAACTAGATGATGTCATGTGTATCCCTGGCACTGGTATGTTTGTATCCAAACATCACAGCAAGTATAGGTAGTGTGAAACACTCAAATGTGAATGAGAGGGCCACAGCTCATCAACACTACACTTAATGCAACATTTGATGTCTCTACAGAGGGGTAGAAGTTTCTCCCGTGTACAACCTTTACAATAGTTGGGGCTGTACATTCTCTCCCTGCATGTGCTCCTGTTTCAACATGAACATTTGTGATGAGCAGTAAGACTAACAAATATCCATTTAATGTTTCCATAAGTACCTTTTAAGGCAGAACTCCATCTCCAAATAATAAATGTCGTTTTTGACATACGAATGTTTGTTTTCATTCCAGTTCAGAGGATGAGAAAGGAAATAATGTTTTAAACCATGAGAAATGAGAGCAGATGTCAGCAAATGGCCTTCAATACTGATGATCCTAAAACTATTTGTCACTCAGGTTTTCTCTTCCTTAGAGATTTCACCACTCAAGAAAATGAGCTGCCAATGCCCAAGTCGCTAAGAAATCACATTAAAATCTTTTTTTTTATTGGCTCTTGGGTATATTCTGGTTTTGTGACAAGTTATTTCCTCATTTTAATTACTTTGTATTAGAGCACTGTAGTGTAATGTGTTCAGGCAAATGTTCATTTGCAACATAATTGAGACCATATTTTTCATTTCCCTTATGTGAAGGTTAGGCTTTAAATTTTTAGTGTTATAATATTGGCACTCATTGCCTTATGAATTAAATGTATAAAACTGTGTGTACTTCAAAATTTAGTGAAAATATGAATAAACATTATCCAGGTGACAATTAATACAATGAAATCTATCTTCTACTGAATTACTTACATTTCTTATTGTCATGAGAAAATATGTAACCGATAGGAACCTAAGGATTCATTTTGGCTGGCATTGTAAGGGTGTACTCTGTGATGGGGAGGTGGTACAATGGCAGAACCTGGAGGCAGCTTCCACATGGCATGTGCAAGCAGGAAGTGGAGGGTGAATTCTTGTGCTTAGAGATTCTCTCTCTCTCTCTCTCTCTCTCTCTCTCTCTCTCTCTCTCTCTCTCTCTCTCTCTCTCTCTCTCTCTCATTTTTCTTCATTCTAAAACCCCAGACCATGAGAGGATGATACCCACATTTAGGGTGAACCTTTCCTATTCACTTATACCCACTGGAAAGACCTTCACAGAAGTGCATGTAGATGTATCTTCTAGATGAATCAAAATCAAGTTCCAAGTGAAAATTAACCATCAAGCCTGCCAAATACACTAGCATGGGATACCTACTATGGTCAATTCTCCTTCTTCTTAGTGAGACATGACATTAAAAAAAAAATCCCAAAGGAATTAGTTTAAAAGATGGGCTTTGGGAAGCTGAGAATAAATTCTGGTTATACAGCTGAATAGCTTGTGACTAGGAGCAGGTTCCTAAGCTTGTCAGCCCTAAATATCTCATGTTTAAAATGAAATAGCACAGACAATCGCCTTGAGATTCAAAATGGTGCAAATGTATGAATGACGCCAAGTGAAGCCAATCCAAGTATGTTCTTTTGGTAGCCTTTGTCGGGTATTTATATAAACCACAAAGACTTTAAAATGACTTTGAAATACTGTCCCTCCTAGCACTTTTGAAATATTGACTACCTTCACCTTTGGGCTGCCTGGTATGGGAAATCTGGATTGAATGCTACTTGGCACATAGTAAGATTGGCATCTGTCTTAAATATTTCAGAGCAGTGAGATGGAGAGCTTGCACAGGTGTGTGAATCCACCTGCTGGTTCTTTCCTAAAGAAGCTTTACTGTGAGTAAGTGTGAACTGTAAGAAAGCAGGGTTAATTGGTGATGTGGCTAGTGGCAATCTGGCTGAAACTCGTTATCCCAGTGTGAACTGGGAGACAGTTGGGCCTATCAAGTGATTTGCATAAACTTGTTTTAGACAGTGACAGGGAAGTGTTTTAAATGTCTGCTTTTCAGTTGTTGTGAAATCCGTGCTTATCTGAATTCCTTAAGGTAACTGTGCTTTGAGACAAGAGTCTTATGCAAAAGGAATTTGTGATTAAAAATAAAATGAACTCTGGAGTATTGGAATTTAGGGTAAATTATCATCTTTGTGGAGACTACTAGGACCTGAATTTTGAAGGTTTATTATGAGACCTTCCATACCACTTACTTGAATCCATTAGGAATAATGAATCTCACTACCCATATTGTACACATGTATGCAGATCCACATACTCTGGGTCTCATCACCTGAGCAAACATCTACACAAATTTTACCTACCTAACACACTCTTTATGACTTCAACTCTCAAAACAGAGGGTCCAACTCTGTACAAAATATAGCAACTTAACTAAAGTCTTTTGAAATCTTAAGAATTTTAGAAATAGGAGTCACCTGCCATGAGGACCTTTACTGCTTGTAATACAGTGTGCTCTGGAAACAGATTGAGGAAAAAACCAAACATCAACTCTGGACTCCATCCACATGCATATACATGTATGTGCACTAACACATAAGTGTGCACACACATGTGTGGACACACATACACCAAAAATTACTACAATTCAATGAAATATTTATCTAAAATTTGGGGAACTGCAATTTACCACATTGATATTTCTTACTTAGATCATTAGAAGAGGCTGGGGAAATAGTCAATGGATACTATTGCTGTGACCATGTACTATATACGACCTTTACCTACTGCAGGCAAAATCACAGGTGATGAAAATCAGATTGCTTTTGTTAATTCAACACTATAATTTCTAACATAATTAGCCCATAAGTGATGACATGAATTAATTGTTGTATTTTAATAATAATGAAGTTCCTTTTCTTTTGCATTTTAGCATATTGCACATGGGCATTAACATGCCTCACAGCAGAAGAATAAACTAGATGACAGCCATCCTTGTAGAAACTGTCTAGCATACAAAAAACATCATTGCAAATTAAGCAAATTTACTTTCTATGGACATAGTGTCTTCCAGCTGCCCAAAGTATTTGCATTCTGTTGGGTTTCTCCTCTCTTTTACAGTAGGATCATTCATTAGGCTGTAATTAATGCCATGCTTATTTTCATATGCTATTAGAAAAGTAACATTTTCATGGAAGAAGAAAGAATAAGGACCCCAGGAAAGAACAAAGGGAAAGGTAGCAGTCTAAGCTTACAATGAAAGCCACCCACAAAGATTGCATTTAGCTTCTTAATTAGAGGAGGGGCAGAAGATTATTGGATTAGCTTTTTTAAGTATGAGAGTTACTCTTATATGCTGGTGAGTTTGCTTGATGGGTAAAGGCACCTGCTGCCAAACCTGATGACCCTCAGTTCAATCCATGGGTCTTACATGGCAGAAGAGAGAACAACTCCTACAAGTTGTCTTCTGACCTCCACAAGCAGGTGCTGGCAGGCAAACACATATCACAAAAACATATTAAAAGAGTGCATATTTTTAAATAGTGTTTTAATCCCAAATACTATGATTCTGTTAATATAGAGTTTGTAGATAGAAATTGAGTTGAACCCTGGCTATCATGTAATAATTTCTATTATTCTAGCTCAGTTGGTAGAGCATGAGATTCTTAATCTCAGGGTCCTGGGTTTGTGGCGTGTGTACAGGCTTGACCTATGCTATGTTACACAGCGGTGTCTCCAGGCTGTACGCTATGCTGTGTGTTGGATTTAGTGTTTGCTAGTTAAAAAAAAGTTTTCTGGGCTATACACTGCTTTGATAGAAACATAGACCCACTGTTTCTATGAGTTGATGGCTCCCAGAGCTGGTGGTAAATGTACCACCACCATATTGGGAAGCTGAGGTGGGCAGAGCCAGCAGCCACAGCACCATTTTAGTTTTAGAAATGCTGCAGTTTAAATCAATAGGTTCACAATAAGACAGATTCAGATGGAATAGTTTACAATGTGTGTAAAATATATGTAGGCTTGAAAGAGACAAAAAAAGTGATATATAAAGTTATATAAAGAAATACATAGTTTTTAAAAATAAAGTCTTTAAAGAGACAGTAAAGGTAGTATAAAAAATAAGCCACGTAAAGATGGATATTACACAGAAAATCTGGATTGTGTTGTCTTTGGGATTCTTAACTGCAGAAAAACATTTGATTGTAAAAGCTGCTGAGTTAAGCCAATACATATATTTTAAAGGTACCTTGACTTCAAAATTTGGATGTAAAGATATGTTGCTTTGGAAAAGAGGCTCTGCTTTTGTTTCCACAGAAAGCCAGAGGCTATGGATTTATTCCAGATTAAGATACATCAGGTTTGACTAGCCAAGACCCCCTGAAAGGTCTCCGATGACACCATGGCCCAGATGATCCAACATCCAGAATGGTTTCAAGGCAACTGGCTCAGACAATACACCCTCACAGACTACCCCATAAGCTAAAAATTTCTTTTGCATCCCCATAAGATACAGCCCCCCCGCCCCTCCAGCAGGAAGTAGTAAGAGAAGCTGTGCACAAATTCCCAAATATACCAAGCTGGCTTTGGAGATGGAATTGGCTCACTCCTTCTCTAAACTCAAGCATATTCCTAAAAAAAAAAAAAAGGTTGAGAGATTCTTGTGTCCCATATCAGAAGAGCCCTCTGGTGTGGGACAGAGAAAAACCAATATTTTTATTTAAAGCAGGTTGATTATAAATGCAATCTCTTTCTAAAGAAGAAAAGGGGAAATGATATAGACATGATAGGATGAAAGAGTAGATTAATGAACCTACTTTTAAAGAGCAACAACTTGTTTGAAATGTTTTACGTTGGTATAGATTTTAGTTTATTGATACAAATTTAAAGTTAATTTTGTTACACTGTGTGTATATTTCTACTCTTGTTTAAGGTTTATGTTTGTACAGCTCATTTAAAATTGTAATGGATAATTAAGAAATAGATTAATAATTAGTCATCTATGATAATCATACTTGTAGCCATGTTAGTTAAGTCTTCTAGGTGTACATAGATATATTTCAGATAGATAGGTAATCTTCAAACACTTCAAAGACCTACAGAATATGGCATTTAAAATGTTTTAAAAATTTAGACTTTCTGGACAGTGAGACATGTCTACTCCTGGCAGCACTGGATTTACTTCAGAGAGGAGGATGGGCATCAAAGACACTCTATATAGAGTTTATCTTCACCTTGGCAAAAATAGTCATTTGGGCAAGAAACTGATCTTGCCTGGGCTGCTTAAAAACTGTATCGACTGGACATACAGGACCCATAGGAGGGTGACCACTGAACTTTGCTTGGCAAAATGGTCCTTCAGGTTCCTGCTTTGCAGAGAAAACTGCCAGACATTCTACAGGACACAGAGAAGTGAATGAGAGACTCTAGGCCTGTGGGCTGAAAACAGATGCCCCAACTTTACAAAAGAACTTTGGATGACTGTCCAGGCTGCCAGCTGTCTACTCTCGCAAGACTCTTGAAAGTTGTTTGCATCCTTCTCCCATTTCTCAGGTAATATTATATCCTTCTGAGGTCTTTGATGTAGTTGAAGACTAGATAGTTATAATTTTCCTTAGTTATGATAAAAGATAAGTTTGATATGAAACCTTAGACTCAGAAGTACAGGATAGATAGGATATCTTCTTTAATTTTGCCAAATACAAGTAGACTAGATATTATGAATAGACTAGATATTGTAACTGTAATTCTTGCTTGAAAATTGTTTTGTTATATGTAATTATACTATGTGAAAGTTAAAACTTTCCTTTTGGAAAAAAAATGGGGGCGGGGGGAAGTGCTGTGGATATCCCGATGTGTAAATAAAATGCCGATTGGCCAGTAGCCAGGCAGGAAGTATAGGTGGGACAAGCAGAGAAGAAAATTCTGGGAACAGGAAGGCTGAGTCAGGAGATGCTGCCAGCTGCTGCCATCAGTAAGATGTAAGATACTGGTAAGCCACGAGCCATGTGGCAAGGTATAGATTTATAGAAATTGGTTAATTTAAGATAGAAGAACTAGCCGGGCGGTGGTGGCACACGCCTTTAATCCCAGCACTCGGGAGGCAGAGGCAGGCGGATCTCTGTGAGTTCGAGGCCAGCCTGGGCTACCAAGTGAGTTCCAGGAAAGGCGCAAAGCTACACAGAGAAACCCTGTCTCGAAAAACCAAAAAAAAAAAAAAAAAAAAGATAGAAGAACTAGATAACAAGAAGCCTGCCGTGGCCATACAGTTTGTAAGCAATATAAGTCTCTGTGTGTTTACTCAGTTGGGTCTGAGCAGCTACAGGACTGGCAGGTGAGAGAACTTTGTCCTGACCATGGGCCAGGTAGGACTGGAGAAAACTTCAGCTACACAATTTTATAGTCTTTAAAAAAAAATCACTAGAAAATGAGGAACTTACCACAAGAGATTTGCTTTGTTCCATTGGAACAAAGGTTGTTAACTATTTTCACAAAAGTACAATTAATGAGAATTAAACTCAGTAATGTAGCTCTGATCCCTAAGATATCATGAACTCCAATGAAAACAACCCTTTTGAAAAGTAGTCCTCCTTGAAGACTAGCTCTCATTGACTCAGAAGGCACTCTGCAATCTGCCAAGAGAGAAGAGCAATCAACAGTCCTAACGCAGCTATAAATCTTACAATCCACAATGACCAGCATGGCAAGAAATCCTCAAAGATATTTTTGTGTTGCTTTTGTCATGGTGGTAACCAGCAGCTGTCTAATTCGACAAAGAGAGAAACCATGCCTAGTACTGCAAACCTAGCCAACTAACCATGGCTTGAGAGGTCATAGTCCCTAGAGGTAAACCTAGTAGTATCATTTTAGGAAAACTAAGTTCTAAATACCCTTATATCCAAAGATAAATGTATCTCTCACCCTTCATTAAAGTAGCATTTTCAACAGATAGAAACTGTTATAGAGATCTACAAATGATCAAAATGAGGATGTTAAGTGACTTGGAATGTCCATCCACAACTTATGATATCTACAGAGAAGATCATAGAAGGGGTAGGCAGAGAGATTCTAAGATCCAGAGGACCATGACACCAGGATATCTACTGTGAGATAGCCTGTAGACATGATAAGAGTTGTACCCATGACATCAAAACAATGAGGTTACCTAATCAAAACCTGCTTATTGACAGCATCGTTGACGTGTCCAATTTCACAAGGACCCTGGATGAAGAGCTACGAGTAATTTATGGCTGCTGAAAGTGGGGGAATCAGGTTTCTTCAGGGATAAGCTCTCTGGTTATCCAACCCAAATGATCAGCCCTAAACACATGGCATAGGATCAATACCAAATGGACTCAGTAGGGTTTGCTGCTGCTGCTGCTGCTGCTGCTGCTGCTGCTGCTGCTGCTGTGTGTGTGTGATGTATGTCATCAATAATTAAAAAAGAAATGAATTCAAAAGAGAGTAGGGTGTGTGGAGAGAGAAAAGAGTACAAATTATGTAAATACAATACTCATGTATGAAATTCTAAAACTGTAAGTTAAAATTAAAGTTACTCAACATCCTTCAACGTCAGGAAAATGCACAGCAGAAGTACATTGAGATCCCATCTTGGCCCAATCAGAATGGCTGTCATCAAGGAAAACAAAACAATGATGCTGGTGAGATAGGAAAAGGATCATTTATACATGTTAACAAAGCTTCAGTAGTCTTTTTAGTGACAATAAGTGCAGCGTACTTGGAACCCAGGGAGGCAAAACCTATTTTCCCAAGGTCAAACACTAAGGTCATAGCTTCTGGGGAAAGACAAAGTTATTCATCAAATTAACTTATCCTATTTCCTTTACCAAGTTATCAGAAATGTGCTTATGCTAAAGACGGATGAGACACTTAGGTATGAACTTTACAGAAGACGGTGCTATTTTCAGTTGGCTTTCAATGTAAACAATTTTCTGTTAAATTACTTATTTTTTATGAATTGGGTTTTGATTAACTTCTTTCGGTAAAAGGAAATCCATATCTCATTAAAGAGTAAGTTTATACTCTTAAGTTTAAAATATTTTATCTTTGGAGGAAGGGAAAGGTAAGCTTACAAGGAAGACAGGTTTATTGCTTCTGAATAATGAATCTTCAGCTTAGTAAAAGATCCTTGATACTATCATAGAGAATGATGCTTATAGCCTCAACATAGCAACATTCGATATTAAATAATGAGTTCTTTCCAGCATGTTTATTACAGTGAGCAATGAAAAGGAATCTTAATGTTTATGAGGTTGATTTTAGACCTTCATGTAATCCAACATTTTTAAGTCTTAGGCATATTTCAAGTTCTGCTTTAAAACTGAGCACCCACAGATGTGGTTTTTGCTCTCATGGGAGATTTTGGCAGGAAAACTAGATACCTAAACAAATGCTTAATCACATCTTGGATCAGGACTATTAAGGGATGTTATTGTCATTCACAAGGATGACTATAAATTCAAATTCCCCATGGCTAGCCCCACTTTGTTTCATGCTCCAAACTCTAGGAATACTGCCTCCCTGACTCCAGAATTTATTTTATTATATCTTTATTTTTTGAAATTAAAATGTGCTTATATCAGATTTTCCCCTTTTGCTTTCCTCCTTCCTGTCGCTCACATGCGCCCCAAACCCCTTGATCGCTCTTAAATTCATGGTCTCTGGCATCTTTTTCTTTAATTGTTGTTATATGTGTGTGTGTGTATGTGTGTGTGTGTGTGTGTGTGTGTGTGTGTGTGTGTGTGT
>CABHPR010114851.1:0-27655 GCA_902168415.1 Peromyscus melanophrys | reverse complement strand
AATCTGGGCACAAAGATTATATTCTCCATAGAGATTATGAACTATGCAGCTTGTAATTTTTATTTACTTAAGACTGGATATTTCTCTTACCTAGCATGCATTTATTCTTCAACTATAATGTCCTACTATGAAAATACAAGTACCAGTTTGACATATAAAATTCTTTTTTAAAAAATGTATTGTTTATCCCACTGCACCTAAATATTGTTCCTTTTATTTTACTTTTTAAAAGCAAAGCAATTTAAAAGGTTCCTAAGAGCATAGATTATGCTTGGAATTTTGTTCAGTTCACTGAAGGTTAATGACATGTCAGGTCATAATACTCATTAAGCTTTAGTCTTATCCTCCAATGAGATTTCTTTTACATACCACTTATTAAGTGCTATTTGGAATACTAAATAAGGTAAGACACCATCTTACCCTCTAGGAATTCATAAACAATTTAGTGGGCAAGAAATGTATGTAAATCAATTATGAGAGAGAGAGAGAGAGAGAGAGAGAGAGAGAGAGAGAGAGAGAGAGAGAGAGAGAGAGAGAGAAAGGAAGAAAACATTATGGATGCTCGATTGCTGCTTTGATTCATCCCTCTGGGGTAGCATCTTGAAGTCTTCCTTGAAGAGGTGGTATACCAGCTAAACTTTAAATGCTGGATATAGAATTTGTAGGTTAGTCAGGTATGAACTTCATCTCAGGTAGCGCTCCTAATAGCAGAAGCCCAATGGTGTGAAATGATATGATTGTGTAGAGAGTAACGGGATTTGGGTTGGGATGTGATGAAAGATGAAAGAAAAATGAAAAGTGGAATAGTGATCAGCTGGCAAAATGGCAAGATGCTACATTAGTCAGTTTAGAATTTGGTTTTATATTGGAAATCATAAGCAAAATTGAAGAATTTTTGTTATTTGTGAGTGTGTGTGGTGGGGGTACATGCTGGGGGAGGGTTATATGATGTACATATTCCTTCAAGTATGCATACTCACATGCTTACAGAAGCCAGGGATCAACATTGCGTGTCTTTCTCAGTTGATCAACACCTTACTTTTTGAGACGAGGTTTCTCATTAAACCAGGAGCTCTACGATTGACTAGACTTTCTGGTAAGTAAATTCTATAAACCTGCCTGTCTATGCCTCTCAGAGTCACTGAGGTGACAGACACTTGTAGTTCCATGCCTGACTTTTGGAATGGGTGCTAGGGATCTGAACTCAGACCCTCCTGCTCATGAGAAGTGTAGTGGCTGAGCCATCATCTCTCCAGCCAGAGAATCTGTTTGGAGGATGGCTTAAATACGAGTTTGGCTGTTGTGCAGCACAGTGTTTTACATATGTTCTGTCATTGTCCCTATTTCCCTATAATTCTGAGTATTTATCCAGAGAGACAGAAAGACTTTTATAGTCATCATTAGTTTTCATTGCATATAATCATCACTATTACCATGATAAAATTATTGAGCATTAACTTAAAAGAATAGCTCTGCCTTATCAAACTTAAATTTTTAAACTGATTTAAAGCTTATTTTCTTGTCTGTTCCACCTGAAGCTCAGCCGTGGGGAAGACAGAAATGCTGTGCTTCCTCTCTCTGTGTCCATCCTACTCTTACCTTCTACCCGTGAAAGAAAACCACAATGTGGCACCCATCCAACAGGAAACATACTCCTTTCTTGAGCAGTTGCTGGAAGCATCACCCTTCAGTTTCTCGTCTTCAAACACAAATCTGATATAAGCTTACACATCACCCAGTTTTTTTAAGGTATGCACGGAGCTCTGAGAGGGTTTGCTTGAGTTGGTTTCAGGTGCGAGGAACTACTCCATGGAAATCAGAGGAGGAGAGACTGATCCTCACCCCAACTCCAAAGACACCACTTAGCATGGTAGTGAGCACCTGCAGCTCCAATCCAGACTGCCAGCTCCCTTTCCAGGCCATTGCACTGGGGATTTCTGGTTCATTAAGTAAGTGCTTAATTTGACCTATTCCTCTAATGTATAAAATGAAACCAATAAAGGACCGCCCCTCATATCATATAATCAGAGTCCGATGAATACTAGCTAGGTTAAAATATGTTATACCCTTAGAAGGGCACCTGACACATAGTATGTACTTTAAAAATTATATATTCTAAAACAAATACCCAAAAAGCTAAGAATGACAAAAGTAGGTTGACAAATTGAATTGAGGTCTATTGTGTAAACATAGACCCATGGAAGATTTCATTTTGTGTCTTGTTACCTAACAAAGACCTTTTAATCCTTGCAATACTTTTGTGAAGAGAGTACCATTACTATAACCACTTTCAGGCAGGGAAACTGAGGTATAGAAAGGTGAAATAACTTGCCCTGGGGGATGGTGCAAGTGAAAAACTTAGAACTGAGGTATGAGTAGTTCACTACCAATGAGCAGCCAGACTGCGAAGTGCTGTCTGAGAGATGGAGTTTTCCTGAATAGATGTTGAAAGGAAAGATGGTGAAAGATTTAAGCAGTGCAGGAAACCGAGATGACGACACTATGCGTCAAAATTTTATATATATATTTGGATGTATAGTTTGAGTTATGCTGGGCAGGACATGCATGAACAATAACTTCTTGGAAAAAGTTATCCTTAGAATTCAAAAGAAAAATAAGAATTTAATTTTAGATATGACTGTTTCCAATTCCTGGCTATTGTAAGTAGGGCAACAATGAACGCGGATGAGCAAGTATCTTTTCAGTAAGATGTAGAGTTCTTTGGGTATATGCCTAAGAATGCTATGGCTGGATCTTGTGGTAGATAGTTCTCAGCTTTCTGAGGAACCTCCACATTCACTTCTGTAGGAACTGTACCAGTTTGCCCTTCCTTTAGCAATTAATGAGGGATCTCCTTTCCCTGTATGCCCAACAGCATGTGCTGTCATTTGTTTTTATTAATCTTGGCCATTCTGACTAAGGGAAGAAGGAATCTCAAAGTCATCTTAGTTTGTATGTCCTTGGTAGCTAAGGATGTTTAAGATATTTTAAGTGTTTCTCAGCCATTTGTGTTTAATTTTTGTGAACTCTTTTTTAATTCTATACCTTCTTTTATTAAGTTATTTGTTTTCTTGATGTTCAGTTTTTAAATACATATTCTAGATATGAATCCTCTATCAGATGTATAATTGGTAAGGACTTTTTCCCATTTTACAGGCTGCCACTTTCTTTCAATGGTCGTGTCCTTGTCTGTGCAGAGCTTTTTGGTTTAATTTGGTCCCATTTATTAATTATTTGTTTTAATGCCTGTGTTATTGGTATCTTTTCCAGAATGTTCTTTCCTGTCCAATGAGTTCAAGTCTATTCCCTACATTCCCTTATATCTGGTTCGGGGCATCTACATGTATGCCGACATCCTTTATCCATTTTGAGTTGAGTTTTGTGCAGTTTGTGGTAGACATAGATATATTTTCCTTCTACATGCAGCTATCGAGTTTGACCAACACTATTTGTTGAAGATGCTATTTTTTTCTCCAGTGTGTATATTTGGCTTCTTTGTCAAAAATTGAGTGTCTCTAGGTGTGTAGAATTATGTCTTGATCTTCAACTCTATTTCATTGAACAATGTGTCTGACTTTTTATGACAATACCATGCTGTTTTAATTGCTAGAGCTCTGTGATACAACTTGAAATCTGGGATGGTGGTACCTTCAGCAGTTATGTTATTATTCAGGATTGTTTTAGCTACTCTTATTTGTATGTGTGCATTTGAGTGTGTGTATGCATGTGTATGTATGTGTCTGTGTGTTTCCATATGAAATTGAAAATTGTTTAATCAAATTCTATGAAAAAAATGTGTTAGAATTTTGATGGGGTACATTTATGCAATAGGATTTTATTCATCAGCTAAAAGAAAATGAAATTTGCTGGCAAATGGATGGAGCTAGAAACAATCATCCTGAGTGAGATGAACCCACACCCCCAAACACAATTTGTGTGTGTTTTCTCTTATATGTGGGTGTTAGTTTTTTAAGCTTTAGATATATGTGTTTCAATCCAAATAACCACAGAAGTTGGGTAGCTAGCAAGGGACCAGGAGGGAGGAGGAGATGTTCCGAGGAGAAGGAAATAGAATAGAGTATTATAAAGAGATAAAGCAGAAACTAGAATGGAGGATTAAATGAGCAGGGGGATGAGAGGGCAAGGTAAAGCAGGAAATGTTGGGAAGGAAAACTGACATGAAAAGGCTTTTAAAAAGCCATATGTAAACCTACTGCTGTAGAGGCTTTCTGAAATATATACACACACAAAAATAATTTCAATGGAGTCACCATATTATGGCACAGACAGTGCCTCAACTCGACATCTTATGCCACCAAGTAAAACCCCCAGTGCCAGAAATGGGTTGTATGTTGGTGAGTCCTTGGCCAAAGGAACCCCATAGCCCCCACCCCCCAAATATCACAGGCCATTGATAAGACTATTGGTAATTCTCCAAACCCTGATGGTAAAGCCTCGTTACTGAAGACATTACTCACTTATGTTATCAAACATGGAGAAATTGAGCTGGTGCCAAACTAGAAGCTTCACCTCTGGAAGGTACTTTGCATACTACCAGGAAAGAAAAACAATCACCAGTTTCATCCGTCTACAAACTCTGTAACCTATAATAGAGACCAACTTGCAAGATACACTGCTGTAATAGTGGCACAATGTTACAGGAGTAATCAGCTACGTTTTTTGGATTTAAGTCCCACTTCCTGAGATGGAGCCTATTCATTATAGTGCCAAAGTGGCCAAGAATCTGAGACTAGATTGGTCTTGGGCCTAGGGGACACCTACTACTATCATTCTGCTAAAGGAACATAGCAACAAAAATAGCAATGAAATTACTCCTGGTGGCATATTGCTATACTCACAGAGTAGAGTGTCATTCAACCCTTAGAGAGAAGCATCTTCTTGCAATAGATGGTAACTAACAAAGAGACCCACAACTGGACAATGTGTAGAGTGAGAGACTTTGGGGCACTCATCCCTAAATGGGATGTCTTCCTCAGATCCCTCCCCTCAAGGCTAGTGATTATGTGGAAGAGGAAGCAGAAAGATTTTAAGAGCCAGGGATGGTGGATGACTCCAGTGAAATAGCATCTTCTAGACACAGCAGAACTGATACACACATGAACTCACAGACTGCAACAGCACACACAAAACCTGCACAGTTCAAACCTGAAAAACACCCTGGCACTAAGAAGGAGAAGTGGACACAAAGTTCCACCCCTAACTAAGAAGTGTTTGCAGTTGATGACTGCCATGAAGGGGACAATCGTTTTCTCCAATGGAGTGTCAGTGCCACTGGGTATATTAGACACACTCCAGGGCAGGACTTAAACACAGGAGTAGCTGGCCAGTGTAAACTGGAGCCCACTGGTTTTTTGTTATATGTGGGATCTTTTTGTTTTATTTTGTCTTATTTCCTTCCTTCCTTCCTTCCTTCCTTCCTTCCTTCCTTCCTTCCTTCCTTCCTTCCTTCCTTCCTTCCTTCCTCCCTCCCTCCCTCCCTCCCTCCCTCCCTTCCTTCCTTCCTTCCTTCCTTCCTTCCTTCCTTTCTCCCTTCCTCCCTCCCTCCCTCTCCCCCTCCCTCCTCTCTCTCTCTCTCTCTCTCTCTCTTTTTCTTTCTCTTTTGTCTATTTGATTTATGATTTGGAGGAACTTGGTTTGTTTGCTGTTGTTTTTGTTTGTAGAGAGATAGGGAATGTGTAGTTATATGAGAGGGGAGGTATGCAGGATCTAGAAGGAGCTGGGGGAGGGAAACAATATAATCATAATATATTGTATGAAACAAACATTTTAGATAAAATTTTACAAAAAGAAGTTTGTATAGAGCAACCACTAACATGGGAATAGGCTTGGCAAGATGACAGATGTAAGACTCTACTGGGGAAACTAAAAATACTTCACAGAATCTGATGAGAGTCAGCTATTGGCTAGGACATACAGAAAGGAAAACCAGTGAACAAGATTCAGATTAACTTGGAGCAGAGGGGAAAGTTTGACAAACTTAGAGCTAACTGTGGCCTGCAGATGTGTTGTGAATAGTTGGCAAATGTTTGTAAAACTACACAATTCCACATTTTAAAGATCAGAATACACGTGAATACTGGACTCACGTTCCTGTGTGGGAATATATTACTATTTTTTTGGTTTTTTGAGACAGGGTTTCTCTGTGTATCTTTATTCCTTTCCTGGAACTCATTCTGTAGCCCAGGCTGGCCTCAAACTCACAGAGATCTGCCTGCCTCTGCCTCCCAAGTGCTGGGATTAAAGGCGTGCACCACCACCACCACCACCACCACCACCACCACCCAGCTCTATATCACTATTTTTATAAGCTCCTAATTTCTCAGATGAGGCAGGCACTGTCCATCTCATTTATACCATGCAGTTCTCTGAGGATTCATCCCGCTAGACTTCACTTGCTCCTCTCTTGGGTGAGCTGCATGGTCTCAGAAACCTCTATTTTCAGTGCTTGGTTTAGAACACATGAAAAAGAAATAGAAATGTTCAGAGACATGATTCAGAAAAGAATGTCTTTCAAGAGAAAAAAAGGATGATTGTAATCTTGTATACTATTTACAAAAAGAAAAGGAGACATGAAGGATTTGAAATGTGATCTATGTTGATGCTTATGGAATTCAGATTGGGACTATGAAAACAAGTAAGAATTAATAAATGAAAAGAGCACCTGTGGACTTGCCTTTCAGAAACTAGGATCATAAGGAATGATTGAAACACCCTTTTTCCTCTGCCAGCAGAAGGCTTAACATCTTCTTTGCATATGCAAGATGCGTGTCCCTCCTGGACATCTGCCAATGCCACATCTCTAGTGACTAGTCTTCAGTCTCCTCCCTTCCTGCTCCAGAACCAAAGGGCCATCCCTCAAAAGCACACAAAAGTTACTGAAGTAAAATCAAGTAAAAACTTGGAAATTTTGCTTTGACATAAGACTTGAAAAAATACATTGAAATGTGTTGTTAGATAGTTATAGAAGTAATTGTTTTTAAACTCAATAAAAAATTTCTTATTATGAAGTTTAGTTTGTCTGTGCTCCTAACACATAACCAAATTTTATTATATTTTCTAAGTCATACTTTTTTATATTATAATGGCTCTTAAAATACATACACATCTGTTGCTAGAGATATTGCTTAAGAGTTAAGAGCACTTGCTGCTCTTGTACAAGGCCTGAGTTCGTTCCCAACACCCACCATCAGGCAGCTCATAATCACCTGTAAGTCCAGCTCCAGGGCATCTGATGATCTCTTCTAGCCTCTGTGGTCACCTGTGTTCACACATAGCCACACATACATGCACAAAATTAAAAATAAAAATATTTTTTTAAACGTAGGAGTGTCTTAAACCTGATAACATAACAATGCATAACCGTGTGTGTTTATAATTTTCTAACATAGTCTATTGTCTAGGAATGCACTAACAGAAAGTGTCTGGGACTGTATTACAAATAATTTCTGTCTCTTAGGCCCAGAGAGAGCTAGAATGTGAAAGGAAAATCAGAATAAATATATGTATTTAATCAATTTCAAACAGTTTGAAGTGGCTCAATTTTAAATGCCTGATTGATCGTCATTGTTATTTCCAAGTTGGAATAAATAACTGCCTGTTGGCTTCGGAGATGATAGTGAGACTCAGCCTGAGATATCTGTATTTGCTTCTCTCTTCTGCAATAAAAATGACAGGCCCACAAAGGCTGGAAAAATTCCTTCTGCTATTTTAAGATGCCGTGGATCTAGCTAACTGTGTTTTTGTGCCATCATTAATCAACTGTCTGAATAGGGAGAAGAAAAGAAAGGAGGCTGTAGGCCAGTTAGTGTGTCTCACTCCAGCACAGCAGCAGGGAGCTCAGGCTTTCTACACTGCCTTCGTGAGAAGAGCCACAGAATTAGCATGTTCTGGAAGCTTCCCTTGCAAATTTTCCATGCTAGAGCAATGCCTCCATGACATCCTTGAAACTGCTTATGTGTTTCCTCAAGGATAATGTTTGTTAGCAACTAAATTCAAGTGTATTTTGTCATATGAATTAACTTTTTATTTTTATGTTTTAACTTACCTTTAAGAGAACATAAATGGTACTATTAGCATGTACACATACAGAATACATAGAAATCTGTATTTTACAAAGAATGTCCGTAATGTAGATAACGATAAAACATTAGATAAAACAGTCCAGTTTATATATTAGGATAAAAATTAGCACTTTACTCATTGCTAAATATTGTCATAGTTAATATCTTATTAAAATTTGGAGGCTTTTCTAAGAAAAATATCTGCATCAATGTTATAGTCTGACTGAAGAGTGAAGAAGTGATATTCCTTGCATGGGACTGACCAAGGGCACTGTGTACACATGTTACAGTGTAGCTTGGTCTTTTTTGTGGGACTCCTAACAGAGGTAACAGAGGTTGTCTCTGACTCTGTTACCTGCTTTGGGGACCCTTTCCTCCTACTGGGTTGCCTTGTGCAGCCTTAAGAGGAGAAGCGGTGCCTGGTCTCACTGCAACTTGATATGCCATGGCTGGCTGAAATACATGGAAGGCCAGCCTGATCTGAAGAGAAGGAGAAGGAGTGGGTTGGGGAAGAGGGAAGTTGAGGGAGGAACTGAAAGGGGAGGAAAGAGAGAGGGGAAAGTATAATCAGGCTGGGAATTATTAATTAATTATTTTTAAAAAGGAAGTGAGTTCCAGCTACATTAGTCATCACCATTGTTATTTTCATCAAATTTGAATTATTGACTATTGTACAGTCTTACATTTCACTATCTTGAAATTTATACCTTTTTTCTCTTCTGTTCTAGAGATTTAGAAATTAAAAGTAAGATAAATCTTTCTAAAAGCATAAAAAGTTGTGTATTATATGATGAATAGTTTCAAGAGTGCCATCCACGCCCTCTCTAAAATGGTACATTCCCACACACTTAATATTCAAAGACATTATCTACTTGACAAGATAGTAAAATATCCCACTTATCTGTTCAGGGATAATTTTTCAAATTTTAACAATTTTATTAGTCCCTGGCAAGGCCTTTAAAACTTTACAAAGAATATTAATAAGTCATTAATGCTTAATTGCATGTCATCTTTGAGGTCAAGGAGTTTGAGTGATTTTAATCATTGGAATTAAGATGAAAATGAAAAGACTCCATAGTACAAGCTTCTCTACCTCATTTATGAAAACACAAACATAGAAACATGAACTCAGTTGTCTTTCATAAGTAAATGAGAGAGTCATAGCATGCAGGGAAGGAATTGTGATAAAGGGGTGTGTTCTCTGAGGAAGACAGTTTAACTTCTTAACCTGTGTAACTTAACTTGATAACTGAGTTTCAACCAGAGATGCCATCAGCTATGAAATCTGCACTATATAAAACCTGTCTGTTGTTCTCATTGAGTCAGACCACAAAATTAATTTAAGCAAAGGGGTTGGGATTAATAAGACAAATAAACAAATAACTAGGAAGGGATAAAGAGATGACAGTCAGTAAAATGCATATTGTGCAACTTGAGGACTGAGTTTACACCCGGACAGTCACCTAAAATCCAAGCATAGTATCCATTGTGGGTCTGTAAACCCATTGCTGGGGAGGTGGAGACCAAAGAAACCTTGAGACTTGCTCATTATCAGCTTCACCTGCTTGACCAGTTCAAGTTCAATGACAGACCCTGTTTCCAAAACTAAGGTGAAGATTGACTGACAAAACACCCAATCTACTTCTGGCCTTTATGGGCAAATACACACATTTATATGTGATGGGGAATATGGGGTTCTGAAAGTTTCAAGATCTTTAAGTTTCAAGAAAATGATAGTCCACAAATCATGCCACATTACTTAGCATGATTATGCAAATTCCTATAATCTTTCCACCTCCATGTTAGGGGAAATTATAGTTTCCTTGTCTTTCAATCGAATTGTTTTTTGTTTGTTTGTCTTTATAGATACCTGTAAATGAACCCCTAATGGTTTATTGTTTTCCTTTCTTCATAAAAAAAAGGGTGCTTTGGGAAAAGTTATAATTCCTGGAATTCTAGAACTTGAGTTAGGAGTCTGCCAGTCAGCTTTGCCTGTTTCCCTTGGTCCTGGAGTACAGGCCGCACATGAATTGGTTTCCAAGGAAAGCATTCCATAATCTGCATGCAAAGTAGTGTTTTTACATAGCTCTGAATGTCAGTTCCAAATGTAAAGCTGCCTGTTGCCTCAAGTGTGAAATCCATTCTCATTTACATTTATGTTTCTTTACGACTAGGGATGCTGGTGTGTGTGGCCTGGGCTATGGAGATGTGTGTGTAAAGAGTCCTAACCTTTGTGATACTGACAAATCGGAGAGGGGTTCGTGGGGAAGCTGCCTTGACCGAAGCAATCAGTCTTTAAGGAGGCAAGGAAATACATTTATTTTGATGTATTTATAGTATTTTGCCATCTTCCAATTTGTAAATTTTCCAATATGCTGTGAGCATATATGTGTTTTTAGAGAGTCCATGTTCCACATTACGTGATTTCTTTTATCATTTAAATTAAAATATGAGAGACTGGATGCCAGGATATTTTCAGATTCCTTGGTTGGTGGAAGGTCTGCTCAGAAGTTAAGATCAATATTTAAGAAGAAAGAATATTGGAATGTTTGTCTTGGTTCATTTCTATCACAGGGTCCATGGTCACAGTTGGTAACTGACCTGATGATTTCAAGAGCCTTGTCATTTTTCTGAATGCATTTTATTTTGAACTTTGAGGGTGAGCTCAATTCAAAGTACCCCTTGAGGATGAAACACTTGGTCGGGTTTGCCTATTCGTGAAATCCACTTTTCATCTGGAGCCCACACCCATATCGCTGCTTATCTTCGCCCTGCTTTTGGCTGCTGCTCCTTTGAAGTCCTTTTTTGAATACTGATGGTCAATGGCAGGAAACCACTATCTCCATGGCTAGAAACAGACCTCCCATCTAGTTCAAGTGCTGAAGCAGATGCCTACAGTCTACATTCTATGACCATTCTTTGAATAGTTGCATAGAGTACAAAGAACTGTATCTGATATGAGATAGCAGAAGATGGTCGTAATAACTGTAATCTAGGAACAAAGAGGGAGAATAAATAAAAACCTTCTCATGGGTAACTTCTTGGACCGTAATGTTCAACAAGACTGTGTAGCTATTAATGTGGCATACATAGCCCCCAAATGTGAACCATGACTGTGTTATTTCTCAAGAGGCCATAGATAGATCAGGCAGTAGTGCGGATCTAGGCTTAGATAGCTGGGTTCTTTCATATGTCCGTCATCACCTGGCAGGTCATCTGGAGCTGTCAAGTCCAAGGTGGTCTCCTGAAGCCTAAGTCAGAACTGGCACCTCCCCACTTCTGCTGCAGCCTGCTGGCCAACACAAGCTGACAGCCAGCCCAGATTCCACGAAGAGGGAAATAATCTGTAGTACTTCAGAAAGGAGCTAACTCTGTAGAAGGATAAAATATGGGCCAGGTAGAGGATCTGGGCCAGCTTTGTAACCTGTCCACCACTATTGCCTTCCTAAATCATTATGGGTTATATTGGGACCCTCAACCCTCTACTCCCGTATGCTAGATGATGCCAACTCCCTATGGTAAGCTCCTAAATCCAAATGATATATAAGATTTTAAATGCTGCCTCTCTGTGATCTAACTAGACAACTTCGTATTGCTGTTTTTCACTAGTTATGACATTTCTATATTTGGATCAATAAATGTTTAGTTACCTATTTAATGAATTTTTAAAATAGCGTGTCCATAAAATGTTTTTTCTCTTTTCTCTCATAGATATGTGTGTTTCTATCTGTATATATACATATGGATACATGTATTCATATGCATATATGCATATGCATGTATATTATGTTTAATCATTTGCTTCTGCCAACATGCCGATGCTTTGTTACTTTTCGGTGCTCTGATGGACCACTTTGTTGTTGTTGCTGATTGCTCTAAAAATGGCTGCTCGGAGGAGGAGATGGTGCCTTTTCACAGCGACTAACTGCCTGTTCTATCCAGGGGAAATCGAGGTGAGAATGTTAAGAAACACGCTTATGCCTCCTTCCATGTGGTCGTTCTGATAGAAAAGCCATGGGCTCAGCAATAGGGGGTCATAAAATAGGGCCCATAATTTAGCACCTGGAGTGGCTGAGTTGATAATTCTCCATCCGCTGCAGAGCTGTCATTTCCATTAAGACTTTAATGAACAGCAACAAGCCTTACTAATGTGCAGAACACAGAGATACCACATCCTCTGCCCAGCAAGCTGTTACATGATTGCAGAGATGCTGGTGTGCATGAAGAGCTGGGACCTGTCCACTCTTACTTCATAAACCTAGACACAGAATTCACTTTGGGTCTTGTATTAAAATGAGACAAGAGAGGAAAAATAAACCCTGTTTGGTAAGTCAATGGCGTGCCTGTTTCTCTAGCTACCCATGGTTTATTACTGTTGTGTGTTATATTCAGCAGTACTTATATCAGAGATCATGAGGGGTCCTTAATGACTTGCTGATGCCTCTTGGGTAGTTTCAGAAAAAAAAATAATAACTTTACAAATAATTCTGCTTATATATCTTATATCTTCAGGACTCCTTTCTATTGGCTTTATTTGTTGTGTATATATTTGCATGAAGCAGGCCGTTTGATGTGGTCTTTGAGAGCTATTGCTTTTCCTGCCCCCTAAGCCAGAATCACACATTTTAAGGTAGTCATACTCACAGTCAAGAAAAGATGTGAAGTGTGGTGTGTGGTGATTTATTTATAATCTAGGAAATAAAGCTTGCCAGAAGGTGAGGACAGAGCCAGCCACGGAGTTAGCCACAGAGGACGTTCTGGTCGTGGTGCACACCTTTAATTCCAGCACTTGGGAGTCACATGCCTTTAATCCCAACACCAGGAAGGTTGAGACAGGAAGTGATGTGACTGGGCAGAGAAAGGAATATAAGGCAGGAAGAGACAGGAATTAAGCCCTTTTAGTTGAGGACTCAGAGGCATTCAGTCTGAGGATTCATGGAGACAGGATCTTCTCTTTTCGGCTGAGGAGTTGGCAAGATGTGAAGTGGCTGTGGTTTGTTTCCTCTGATCTTTCAGCATTTACCCCAATATCTGGCTCTGGGTTTTTATTATAAGACCATTTAGGATTCATGCAACAGTAGTGGAGAGATGTCATAGCAACACATAAAATTCAAAGAACTATTGAAATCTTGGCAATATTTGCTGTCTCTTCCTTTGTAAGGAGTATTTATTGCTGCTTGAGGATTCCAAGTCAACTATTTGGATTGCCGTTTAATGGTACAGGTACAGGGGATGTTCACAGCATTACCCAACAGGTGCATATTGTGCACAGATATACCATATCTCTTTACAACCACAGTTGTGTGTTAGAATCAGTGAAGTACAAGACTTTTTACTTCATGTCATTTTATCTTCCAAGGATATTAACATACAAGTTTTGGTGATCAAGTTTTACATGTTGTTTATTCCCATCTTGAGTGAAGTTAAGGAAAAAGTTGTAGTTACATTTTGGTTTCTATTTTGAATTTGGGAAGAAAAGTTCATATCAAGTCTTGCCTGGAGTATGTGTGCTTTTATTCCCATGTTTTGTGAGGAGTGCCAGTGGTATTCTTTTAGGACTGCATGTATGTAGCCCTTCGTCAGTGCTGTTGAGTCAATCTCTGAGCAGAGGGTCGTGCATCTGTAATACATACGTGAACCTGTCCTTTTAATGAATCATGAAACCATAGTTTACTGTGTTCCAAGAATCATGGATAATCACACGGAGTAATTCCTTCCTATACTCAACTGCTTTCTGATCACAGCACACTGCAGTCTCTCCTGGAAATCTGTTGAAGATGCCTACCAGGCCAGGTCTTTGAGGCCTTTGCTTGACGCAATGTGCCTTACTCCCATGACTTTGAGCAGGACACCTCAGTTCACACTGAAACCTCTTCCTAGGGCCTCTCACAATTTGGCACCCACCTACTACAGCACCTCCTGGAGTCCTTTTTAGTTTGTGGCTGATATAAATAGCATTACTTGCAACATTCATTTATTTACACTTCATACCTGTGTTGTGCGTGTCTGTTATGTGTATGCCTAATTGTGAAATTCCTGCCTCATATGCCTTACAGACTTTTACAACTATTAAGATGCCAAGGAAAAGCTTTCCACTGTACTTCAGAAATGTGCACTCTGATTAGCAAGACTTCCTTGGTCCCACTCTTGATACTATGTAATTTTTGTGTTAGTCAGTCCAGGGGTGTGAGTGTTTATAAACATATCTCATTGTGATTGTCAGTTTTCCTTGTGTCTTAGTTAGGTTTCTATTGCTGAGGTAAAATACCACGACCAAAAGTGAGCTGGGGAACAAAGGGTTTATGTCAGCTTTCAATTCCTAACCACAATCCACGACCGAGGGAAGTCAGGACAGAATTTCAAGGCAGGAACCTGAAACAGAGAACCATGGAGTAGTTCTGGTTACTGAACTGCTTTTCATGTCTTGCTCAACCTGGACCACCTGCCTAGGAGTGGCCCTGCCCACAGTGAGCTGGGTCCTTCTAGATCAATCATTAATCAAGAAAGTGCTCTGAAGGCCGATCTGCCAGGCATTTTCCCAACTGAGGTTTCCCTTTTCTCAAATGCACAAATGAATTAGGTGTCCAGAAGGACACCTTCTCTGGTTTATAATAGTGTTCACTTTATCTTCTTAGATTATCTTTTTTAATTCCTATTGCATTGTACTCATTTTTGAGGAAGGTCATGTGACTTTCAGTGTTGGTCTCTGGCTGTCCTTCCTATGTTCCAGCTATGGTCCTCTGTGGGATGTGCATAATATAGTTTCCATACCATCATGACACACATTTTCACTTGGTTCATAATACCATTTGATAAACAGAAGTTTATAGTTATAATATGATCTAATGTATCAATTTTTGTTTTTATTTTATGTTTAAAGTTTTCAATCTCTGTTAAGAATCTTTCCTTACATTGTTTTTCTAGTAAGTTTCATTACCTCATATTTCACATTTAAATTTATGGGCTTTCTAACAATATATACATAGAATAACATGCCTTCCATAAGAGGACTTATAATAGAAATTCAAATGTGGTTTTATAATCAATGTAATATACCATATTACTAGGGAAATTGACAAAATTATATGATCATATTAATAGATGCATAAAAATGTGATAAAATCCAATATTCATTATAATAGCAGCATACATTTTAAAACACATATACTCTTTTTGCAATCTAAAAATAGAACTTAAGCTGATATTTATGGATGAACTTCACAAAATTTTATGATGCATTTTTTAAAAGTTGTTGAGGGGGAATAACATAATTTTTAAAACTAATCTGTAGGCATGCAGAGAGCAAATGCTATCCTCCATGATAAAATGGCAAGACCATCCCTTGAGGTCAGGAGAACAGGACAAAGATCCTGCTGCTTCTACCCATTCCCACATTGTCCTGGAGGTCCCTTTGTCAAGTAAGTCACAAAGAAGGTTTGTTGGAAAGAAAGGCACAAAACCACCACTGTTCTTATGAATCTCTAAGAAATGTAAGAGGTTCCATAACTTAGTAAGCTTGACACATAACTTAAGCAAGGTCATAGGACATCCTATCAATACATAGAAAAGGTGTCCGAAACCAAGGAAAATGAATTTTTAAAGATACTACTCACAATCAATACAGGAATACTTAATATCAAGAAAAAAAAATAAGGGACGGAGGAGATGACTCAGTCAGTAAAGTGCTGGCCATGCAAGCCTGAGGCCCAATACTCACAAAGAGCTAGGGATAGCAGGCAGGCATGCTTATGACACAGGCATGTGCATAAATATGAGTACACACACAAATAAAATCATTTAGATACAAGACGTATAATGTCTCTAAGTTAAAAGTACAAGAAACTAAGGATATGGAAGCATATATCACAGCTATTGGAAAGTATGATCCAAAGTGATTTATAGATCTAGCTCAAACACAACTTAAAGAACTTGCAGGTCTTTGGGATCTTAAAGCTTGCTGTTAATGTATTTGAAAGAGAAAAGATTGAAGAAAAACCAGTAAAGTCTTGAAGGATGAGAACTGAACAGCAGAACTTTCACTACGACAGAGAGCTATAACATTAAACTAACATGTTTTTGGGCCAAACAGAGCCAGACCACTGAACACAATAATAATAGTAATAAAAATAAGAAGTCAGAAAATTGATTGATGATAGATTTATGATGGAGCCAACAGTGAAAATGTGTGTTATAGTGTCTTCAAAAGTTGATGAATCTGAGTCCAGTGAGTAGTTACATAGAAAAAGAAAGGAATCTTGATCCTTATATGGATGCCACACATGCCAAAACACTTGGTTTAATTATTCAAAATAAATACCTATTCTAAATAATTAGCATGCTTTTCTCAGTTGGGGAATTATATTTTATTAGTAAAATTGTTTTTGGTTTTCTCTCTAGAAGCTAACCTCTGCAGCATGTCTGATTACAGTAATTTTCTTTAATCTAAGGTTTGTGGTATTTTATTTTTCCCTGTATTGGGTGGCAATTGTTCTTTCAGCCTTGCCTTAATGATTCTGTTTTGTGGTTCTCTTCTTTTTGTGTAAGATATTTTGGATCATTCTTTGAAATAGGCAGGGTATAAGTAATGAATAAATCAATCAATGAGGCAAGTTAAACTTCACTTGAAAATTTGAAGCTTGACTGAATTGTCAAAAAGAATTATAGCTCATAGAGCAATCCCAGTAATTACACTTGGATGAAATTACAACTGTCCAACATCATCTTGCTAATACATATTGCAGGTATAAATATTATATAGGATGTTCTTTAAAAGTTAACATATATGTCAGTATTAAAAGTAACTATTGCATTTACACAGAGAAAGAATCTACTTTTCATAAATTTCATGTAATATATATTCAGACAATGGGTAGTTCCTTCTTTAAGAAAAATAGTCTGACTATTGAAGTATCTTGCTCATATGGAAGGAATATGTAGAAAATGTGTTGATTTGAAGGTGGGAAGACTACAGGCAGGAAACAAGTGTGCACCTGTTAGTGGTGCTGGGTCTTGGCTTTAGAGTTATAGATCTATCTACATTGGAATCCCAGTTCTGACAGCAATGACTGTGCCATCTTAGACTAGTTATCTATGTCTTTCTTAGAACCCCATTGCTTTGGGCTGGAAAGATGGCTCAGTAGTTAAGAACACTGGCTGCTCTTTCAGAGGATCTGGTTTCAATTCACAACACCTCCATGGTAGTACACAGCCTTATAACTCGAGTTCCAAAGATCGAATGCCCTCTTTTGGTTCTTCAGGCACCAGGCACAGAATGCATGCAAACAAAAACACCATACATGTAAAACAAAACGTAATTAAAAGACCTCAATTCACATCATAGTGCACAGCTCACAGAGACTGGATATAGCTAAGTGTGTAAATGATGCACATTTTTTGCAGTGTAGGTTTTCTACATTTTGATACCTTTTTGGTGATTCTTTTTGACATTTGGCATTTGGATACCTATATGCAGCAGGCCTATTGAATATGCAATAGCTCGACTAGAGAGCAGGTAAAAAGCCCAAATGATATGGGGCCAATGAGTAATTCAGAACACTGTGTGCAGGCCATCATTTGTGATGGGAACCTGGGGAGTTATAAGCTCTGCAACTGTGGAGGCTGTTTCTCCACTGTAATGCACTCCAGTGTCTGCAGACTCTCATTGTTCCTGTTACACCTAACACACATGCCAATAATATGCAGCACATGCTACCTACACCACCACAGTAGTTTAGTTACCTTCTTAAAATAGCATCATAATGGTGTCTCTAATTGACTTTGGAGAGGATGATTTTAGGCCTTGGGTCTTATCTTTAACTAGGTGAAACATTTGCCTCAAGAGATCCCAGAGAACATTTTGGCAGGTAGACTCAGAATGCCCAGAGGAAACCTTGGATCCAAACTGCAGACTCGATAGGCAGAACCTGAACCAGATGTCTGCACTGGGGTAGGAAATCTGCGTGTGTTCACAGGTATGGATGAGGACATTTTATGTCCCTCACTTTGGTTGAGCCTGGATGCTGGCACTTTTAGGTCCCATCGTCTTGAGAAAAAGTATACCTTGTCAGCAAAGTGAACCTGACCTCATATTACACTCATTTATCTCTTCTTCTGATGCCTACATCTATTGCATTTGATTTTACTTAGCTGTTTCCATATCGCTAGTGACCAGACACACAGTATCAAGATATAAATAAGGAACATTGTCAGGATTTTAACCTCCAGGCAACCATCCACTCCAGGAAAACTTCCATAATACTGAGTGTTTTGTTATAGGACAGGGAGAGTAATGGATATATATTTTACTCTGATGACATCCACAGCTCCTAAAAATTCTGTGCCTCCTGTATTAGAATTATATGGATTGTTTGGGGAGGGTGGGTAGAGACCAGTGGTCAACTGGTGAGTCAGAATGCATAAAGGCTACAATCCATCTTAAAATCTCAGTTCTGCTAGGAAGACAGAAGACGATGTAAGAAACACATCAACATGTTCAATTTCTTTGTTTGTAAGGAAGGTGGGGACATGCAAATAATCGAATTAAAAATGCTAGAGAAAGGTTCTAGGCAGCATGACACAATCATGGAGGTGAAGTCTCCCATGCAGGGACCTGCTAATCTGAAGCATGAGTTAGTTTGGAGTGAATTTGCTCTATAGCTTATGCCCAAAAGGATCTGTGGCTTGTTCGGAGGCAGCTGTTTTCAGATTAGGAGACAGTAGAGGGAGAGATGCATCCCCAGCACCATAAGCACATTGAAGGCTCCGGCGGAAGCTTCACGGAGGTGACCACAGTCTGTCGTTTATACTTTATGGGCTAATGATTGTCATAGAATCCCAGATGCATAGCTTTCAGCATCATTTCTTAATTTATCATGGCTTCAGAAACGATAGCCTGATGCACTGAGACTGTCACTCACGTGATTACACTGCCACCATGTGGCTTAAAGAGCTCTCTCAATTAAGATGCGGCCTCCTAAGGAAAGGTACAATAAAAGATGTAATGACCGTAACTATTTTTGGTGTTCATTTGTCTTTTGTTACCATTTAATAGCTGCATGGAGTAATGAAGGTGTACAGTTAGGGAGCAGCAATGTGAAGGGGGAGGTGCTGGCAACTAATTCTGCATAGTTCTTCAGGGATCCATCTTCTACCCAGGGAGGACCTGGCACCTTCACCAGCAAAAGTGCACTGTCCACCTTGCCAGCATAATCTAGTAGCTGCCCCAAAGAATCACAGAATTCCACTATCAAGCTCTACAGATAGGTGTTCCTTAAGGTGACACTCCCAAAAAGCAGCTAGAACATCACCCAAGGATTCACCGGAGTAGTGGTTCTCAACCTTCCTAATGCTGTGACCCTTTAATACAGTTCCTCATGTGGTGGTGACCCCCAGCCATAAAATTGTTTTGGTGCTACTTCATAACTGTAATTTTGCCATTGTTATGAATCATAATGTAAATATCTGTGTTTCCCAATGGTCTCAGGAGACCCCTGTGAAAGGATCATTTGACCCACAGGTTGTGAACAATTACATTAGAGACTAAAATGTTTCTACTCTACCTCAAGTACTGAATGAAAAGGTCTGAAGAAAGAGACCAGGGATCCAGATTTCAAAAGTTCTCGAGGCTGGCAAAATGTCTCAGAAGGTGATGCTTGCCTTTCAAGCATGAGGGTCTGAGTTTGATCACCAGAGCCAGCGTGAAAGGGCCAGGAATTCTGGTGCATGTTAGTTATCACAGTGCTGAGAGATGCAGCTAGGCCGGTTTCCCAGAGCGGCTGCTCAGCAAGGCAGGCCTTCTGGCTGACCTCCAGCCAGGGAGACACCCTACCTCAGAAAAGGAGGTGGACAGTGTCTGTGGATCAACCTTGAGATCGCCTTCTGGCCTCCACCTACATATGCACACACCTGCACCTACAGGCATTCACACACACACACACACACACACACACACACACACACACACACACACCCTTTCACACAATTCTAATGATCCAATCTACAAACAGTAACCTCTTCTGGAGTGTATTAACATAGTTTTTATTTTAGGGAGTATTCAATTGAACCACTTACTCCAGAGTCCCTAAAAGAGGCTATACAGATATGGAAGGCAGGAGCGCTCGAGCTTTCTATCAGGTCTGGTCACCCAGTGTCATGAAGGTCTGCCTGAGGAGGAAGCAGAACATGCAAACGTGTGCCCATTGCCATCTCTGATCAGGGCATTCCTTCCCTCTCTAACTCTACCTGAAGCTGCAGTGGCCAACCCGGAATAAATCTTTTAACCTTTTAAGATTAGTGGAGCACAAGTCAATTATGAGTGAGTCTTGTATAATTAGGCCATTTCTTAAACACTGAAATCACAGTTTTATGAAGGGAACTTAAAAACATAAAAGACCCTGGAGGCTCTGAAGATGTCAGGAAAGAAAAATGGGAACAGGCAGACATGCTAACCTGCTTCCTAACTCAATGGTAGTATGCAGTAAAATTGCCGTGTTAGCAGAGCTTCTGATGTCTCCAAAATGAAGAACCAAACCTAGAAGTTTAAAACGGAACGTTGTATTTATTGTGTGGATTGGATTTTAAGCATAGGTTGAATTAAAGGGATGGAGGCTCCTTGTCATTTAAGTCTGTTCACTGAATCTGGACTGTACTTTTTCAGATAGACAGCTAATAAAAGTCATGGGCACCACTGCAGCAGCCATTATTGATGCAGGGATTCTGTTGAGCAAATTTGTCTGAATATATTTCCATGTCTCTGTGTAAATATAAGTTTGCAAAGCATGGAAACCCAGCACTGCATCACAGAGGGAAATTATTTTCATTAGCAATGAACTTGCTTTAAATGCAGCTGGAGTGAAGAATCCAAACGTGCATCCCCAAAGTGTCACACTGGAGGAAGAAAATACTCCATCTTTCTAGTGTGATGTGTTAGTTACTTTTCTGTGATGAAATAAACTTAAGGAAGGAAGAGTGTGTTCTGATCACAGTTTGAGGACGAGGTCCATCACAGTGGGGAAGGCACGGTGACAGGATGTGAAACAGCTGGCCACATTGCGTTTGCAGACAAGAAGCAGATTAGGATGGATGCTATTGTTCAGATCTGTGTCTTCTTTTTATTTCTGTCTGGGACCCCAGATCATGGAATGTTAGAGGCAGCTATAGAAGGTGGGTCTCCTGCCTCACAAATGTGTCCAATGGTTTGTCTCCTAGATGACTGTAATGCTGAACAAGTTGACCTCAACATTAACCACTGCATGTGAAATGTACATTCACATTTTAAAAATCTAACAAACACAACATACATAGGATAAAATACTAAGACTATATGCAAACTTACAGTGTTGTTTATTCTTGGTAACATATAAAATACTAAATATAAAACAACAAATTCTAAGTATGAAAGTCGAGAGCCAGGCATAAATTTAAGGTACTTACTTGTAGCAAAACCTCATTAATTACTTTTTATCCCTAGTTGTGATAGAAATGCTTGATACATACCTGGTGCACTGATGGAGTGAGTGTCCCTCCAGTGGTTTTTCTTTGCTAAGCCTATTTTCTGTGGCTGGGTCCTCATTATTCCGGCTGCATTCAGGATTCACAAGCGGCTGTCTCACTGTATCCCCACATGGATGTTAGCTGGCAGGACTTAGAACAAACCAACTATAGTTCCATTCTTAGTTTTCTCCGTGACTTCTTTTACTTTTCTTGTACATTTTCAGGGAGGTGCTCTGCCACTGAGCCACACTCCAGATCTCTTATACATTTGTGGAGATTTTATATCATCTTACAAATAATAGTTTTTTATGACATTTTGACACAGCCTTAGTTTTGTATTTTGTCTGGCCCTCACCCTATTCCTGCTGCCCCCCACCTCCCTGCTCCCTGTGCCTGCTTACACCCTTCCACACACAGTATCCTCTTTCAGTGTCAAGTAGCAGGTGTTCTGTTACCACACTCCTCTCTTGTGTCTCCTTTTATCTCCACAGTATATACTCACTCTCACTTAAATACAAACATATAAAATAGAAGCTATGACCAATACATAGCAAGAACATGCTGCGTTTGTCTTTCTCTGCCATTCCTGGGCATATTCCTAGAGGACCCTCTATCCTTCTGCAGAGATACTTGCTCATCCATGTTTATTGCTGCTCTATTTAAAATAGCTAATAAATTGAATCATCATGAATGTCCATAAACTGATAAATGCATAATGATAATGTGGTATATGTATGCCATGGAATTTTATTGAGTCATAAAGAAAAAATAAAAATTTCAGGAAAATTGATGGAACTGGTCATTTATATTATATTATATTATTATATTATATTATATTATATTATATTATATTAATTATATTATATTATATTATATTATATTATATTATATTATATTATATTAATTATGTTACCCAGGATCTTTATGGCTTCCTTCCAAAACTAATAAAATACATGTGGCTGCACTGATGACAGCATCTTTGAGATGATGTGATGGGAGAGATAATTGGTTTAAGTTCCTATACTCACACAGAGGTGAACATGATTCTGGCCACCAGGGGGCCCATGTTCCTATATTCTTCCTCGGAGAATTGGTTTGGAGGAATGCTTCAGACAGGCTGCTAGATGTAACAGAAAGGCCTGACCAAAGTATCTTATCACACTTGTGGTTCTGCATGTGGGTATTTTATTTTTCTTCCTAATGCATCTGAGTTTCGGGATCATTTCATTAAAATACATAATTATTTTGGTAGGGATTAACACAGCAGGATTCCCTTGTCTGATGGCACTGGGACAGGAGGCAGATGAAGACTTGCACATGGTTCCTCTCCTCTCTCCAAGAGGAGGCTAGACACCAGAAGACCAAAAGAAGCAGCTGCATATAGTGGCATTGGGTGTCTCACCTCCTCTGGCAGTGAGACCCTGTCTCAAAAATTAAAACTGGACAAAAAAGCTGGGAGAGACTCAATGGTCCTACACTTATTTAGTAGTCATAAAATTCTACACTGAGAGAGAGAGCATTTCATGACATTCACTGAGTGTAAAAATAGTGCTTGAGGTCCACTGAGAAACAAAGGACAAAGAGAAGTCTGTCCCAAGGGACTGCGGATGGCTTCATGGAAGAGGTGACATTTGTACGGAGTCTCCTGAGATTAATATCCACTTATTTGGTGAAGAAAAAGATGATTAGATAGGGAGAGCTGGAGAAGCTGCTACGATAGTTTCTCTTTATCCAAGGTGAATAAGGTCTGAGGTCTTCAGTGAAGGCCTGAACATATAGACACTAGCAAACCCTACACGTATATGTAAGTATCTAGAGAGCTACAGATATTCCTGTATATACGTACCCATGATAAAGCATAATTCATATGTGTGCACAGGAAGACATTAACAATAATAATTAAAACAAATTAGAACATTCATATACTGTATTAAAACTTATTCTAATGTTTTATTTCTAGCATCCTTCATTTAATATCTCAGACCAAGGCTGGCAGGTGGTAGCATAGACCACAGAAAGCAAAACTTTGGATACTGGTGTACTAGTGTAGCTTATTATTTGTGACTAGAATGTA
Source organism: Peromyscus melanophrys (assembly GCA_902168415.1). Classification (NCBI taxonomy): domain Eukaryota; kingdom Metazoa; phylum Chordata; class Mammalia; order Rodentia; family Cricetidae; genus Peromyscus; species Peromyscus melanophrys. The sequence goes on along the minus strand of CABHPR010114851.1, from coordinate 4,009 downwards.
TGCCAACTCATTTATTTGAAGCCTAGTAACTGGTCACTGTAATGAACTCAATGAACTATTACTCAAATTCAAGAGTAAATGAGTGAGCTGGGCGATGGTGGTGCACGCCTCTAATCCCAGCACTCGGGAAGCAGAGGCAAGCGGATCTCTGTGAGTTTGAGGCCAGCCTGGACTACAGAGTGAGTTCTAGGAAAGGCTCCAAAGCTACATAGAGAAACACTATCTCAAAAAACAAACAAACAAACAAAAGTAAATGTAGCTTGGTAGAGCAGTATTTTTCTATCATAATCACAGTCCTGATATGATCTCTTGTCAAAATGATGCAAAAATAAATAAAACAATGCAGAATGATTTGTATGCAGGTCAGTGGGACAGTGCCTGTTTGAATAAATTAGATAAGATTGGCCAGAGACAACACCAAAAATGTCACTTAGTCATTGAGCAATGTCCCTTGTGCACCAAGACCTATTAAGAGAGTGTTTAAAAGTGCAAGTTCCTGAACCTGGAGCACAGAGTGCTGAGTCAGCACCTCATGGGACTGAGCCAAGAAACCAGCCCCTCTGAGTACCAAGGAAACACTTCTTTCAGCCTTTAAGTTTTAAGAGACTCTCAGAATTTTAGAGGATGTGTTTAAAACAAACAAACAAACAAACAAAAAACTGCGCAAATTCTCCCTAGAAAAATGTGTATGCACATTCCTTCATTTTTGCTAACTCTTCCAGAGGAATCCCAGACTTGTGGTCTCAGTCTAGTAACCGCTGAAATGAAGCTTGCTAACAACTAACTTAGACAAAGCCAGATAAGCACGACTGTCAGCAGGACTGCAGCCAGCAAGGCTTTTAGACAAAGTTAAGGAATACATACAGTCCCTCCTAAGCAGTCTTGTTCAGGACCACCCTAATCTCATCTTGTCAGTGTTTACTATGAAAGAGACATACCCACATTCACAACGAGAAGAATTCATGCTGCGAGCCAGGAATTTTCTAGGTCATTTCCACCCTAAGCAAAGCATTTATTGAAAAATTGCAATGTTTCAAAAGCAGAAACAAAAGTAGTTCATGACCATTCAGAAACTGATATATATTATATATGTAATGTTTTGCCCTGTTTCAAATAACAAATGAAGCTTCTGGCATTTTGGAATGTATGAGTTAACTTCTTAACTGTTTATGTACTTAATGTTCCACCAATTTAGATTGTATCTAAAAATGGTGCTATCGACCTGATAATCTAGTGTTTGGGAACCACAGAATGGTTCTGTCTCCACAAAGATTGAAAGCGCTATTGGTATCTGCAAATAACAACTGAAAAGGTTTGTTGCTAGGGATAGGTCACATGAAATAAGATAAAGCCTATGAAAACAGCGCTTTAGGAAAGTCATGGCTGAACTCTAAGGACCTAGATTGCTTAATGCAAACAGTGTGTGTGACTTTGGAGATCTGGGGCAGGTTTCCTCAGAGTCAATGAACGCATGTCTGTTTACGTGAAGCCAATGTGGAAAGAGTTCTGAAGCACTACTTACAATTATTTGTATCTGGAGCAAAAATCATTGAACTTAGCCAAATCTGGAGCAGTGTCAGGAAACAGGTGAAACAGTTGACCTGACGGTGAAAAACACTGTTGGGTAAACTACAGTGTGAGGAAATGCTTAGGGATCCAGAGTGTTGGACAGTAAAGAGCAAACATGTTCTGCTCATAAGCTAGACTGTCATTCTACATGCTTCTAATCACTGATTAACAAATCACTTCATTTTGTGATCTCAACTGACAACATGGATTTTTGCTCAACACTGTTTTGGAAACCATTTTGTACTGATCAATGTTGGCTGTGCCCATTTTTTTAATGTGTAAAAAGTTGAGTTGTGTGAGTAGACAGCACACTAGTTTTTCACTCTCCTGAGAGAAGGACCATAAGCTGTTTCCCATTTTTTCATATCAGCACAGCTTTTCAACACTTATCTTTCTATACATCTCCTTGAACAAACAAGGCATGGTTTCTTTATGGTTTGCATTAATGAGCCCACTTGTTGGGTGGAAGACTACCATATTTTCCATTGGCCTTATTCAATAATACCAAATTGGTCCCCAAAATTGATAAACCACTTCTTTGTGCATTATAAATAAATTACCTTTTTGCCTCAATTTGTGTCAAGTTTTAAAGGAAATATTTTTAATTTTCTGATCACTGTAAAGTTTTATATCTTTTCAAAGATTGTCTCTTCCAGTATACTTACTTCCAGGGATTACCGATTAATATTGCATGCTACTTTCTGCACACCAAGTATTAGTCTTGGAATCAGTTGGGTTCTACTCATGAACAAATCGGAGAGCCCCATATTATTAGTGCTTATGTTCTACCTAGAATAAATACACCACAAACAAGAAACATACCAAGTACATTTACAGTCTAGTGGGAGGTAACTGCCATCGGAAATGGACAAAGTAGAAGCAAATACAGACAACAATAAGAGGGATCAGGCATGCAGAGTAGACACCACACTTCACTTGGTCAGCAGACACTTAAAGGTAGGCATCCCTGAAGAGGCAGGATTGGAGTCACAGTGAGAGATTAAGAACATGGAGCCAGGGCCAGCAGCAGCAGAGAGCAAAGACGTTTATGGAAATGAAGTCAGAAGACCTGAGGGACCTGTTCTGTGGACTTTGGGGAAACTATGAAACAGGCTTCCACTGAGTGAAACGGGTGAAAGTGCTGACGCAATCGGAGCAGAGGACAGGTGTGGTGGAGGACAGGCGCGGTGGAGGACAGGCACGGTGGAGGACAGGCGCGGTGGAGGACAGGCGCGGTGGAGGACAGGCGCGGTGGAGGACAGGCCCGGTAGAGGACAGGCCCGGTAGAGGACAGGCACGGTGGAGGACAGGCATGGGGCGAGGACAGGCGCGGTGGAGGACAGGCCCAGTAGAGGACAGGCGCGGTGGAGGACAGGCCCAGTAGAGGACAGGCACGGTGGAGGACAGGCGAGGTGGAGGACAGGCGCGGTGGAGGACAGGTGCGGTGGAGGACAGGGGCGGTGGAGGACAGGCATGGTGGAGGACAGGCGCGGTGGAGGACAGGCATAGTGGAGGACAGGGGCGGTGGAGGACAGGCCCGGTGGAGGACAGGCATGGTGGAGGACGTTGCTGCTCCCACGAGCTGCATGTGTGCAGTGGCTTCTCGGCAAAGACCAGCTTGGCTAAGCCTGTCTTGAGAGTGCTGGCTACAGCGTTTAGAAAGCCGTGAGTAGTGCCTGGGTGAACAGTCAAGCTCGCCCTTGGATAAGCAGGATGAGCTCTGGTGGTGAGTTTCCTACCTTTCCTTCGGGCACTGCTGCTCTGCTCTTTATGCCTTAGCTGACTCACTAGTCACTCAAAACTGAAACAGCTCCTTTGGCCACTTCTCTGCCAGGCTCTGGCCCAGCTGTTGTGCGAGCCTTGTCTTTGATGCCCGAGGACACGATGAGTGGTAAGTCTTGTCGTATTCATTTTGCAGAAGTCGGATAGAAACCAGATCTCTCCTGGTCCCTGAGTGTTTCATTACACTCTGGTGCCTACCATGTGCGGGGAGACTGTCGGTGAAGATTGAAACAACATGCTTGCACAAGATGCTGCTCAGTATTGCGGAAGGCCGGGTTAAGAGTTCTTAAAGTAGCAACTATTTAAGTGTGGACGATTCTCTGACGTGCCTGGCCTTCTTCATATTTGAAGCTAGTGTGTGAGGAGAGCTATGGTCCTCCTTTCCTGTTTGGTTTCAGAAATTAAGCAAAAGGTATGGGATGAGTTATGGGTTTCCAAACTACTTAAAGAAACTGAGTTTGAATTTGATATAGTAAACTAACATGGTAACTTACCACCCCAAGCCAGTGGAGAGAAATGGCTCCTCATATTCTAAGAAATTCAAAATCTAAGAAGGGAGGTCACTTCTACCGCAATGCATTTCTTTAATTTAAAAAATTTGTGTGTCTCTGTGTATGGTGTGTGTGTGTGTGTGTGTGTGTGTGTGTGTGTGTGTGTG
>CABHPR010114850.1:0-18244 GCA_902168415.1 Peromyscus melanophrys | reverse complement strand
TGTGTGTGTGTGTGTGTGTGTGTGTGTGTGTGTGTGTGTGTGTGTGTCTCCATATATGTTCATATGTGTGTGTACACGTGTGTGTGTATCTGTGAAATCCAGAGGACGATTTTCAGTGTGGTTCCTCAGGAGACATCTATCTTTAATTTTTGAGACATGGTTTCATCTCTCATTGGGACCTGGAGCTTGCTGATTAGGCTAGGCTGCCTGGCAGTGAGGCCAACAATCTGTCCGTCTCTTTTTGTTGGGAGTACAGACCTGCACCACCGTGGCCACAAAAGCTGGGTCTGTCATGTGGGTGCTCGGGGTTGAACTCAAGATTGCTAACTCTGAGATAGCTCACTGTGCCCTGACTCGCTGTTCCTGAAAGCTTGCAATTATAAGTCAATCTGATGGAGACTTTCAAATTCCAGGCTTTGAGAGGCATGAGGATGGGCCAGACTGACAAACTGTTCTCCTGCGTTCTATACACATTCATTCCTTTTCTGGTTCTCTGTAGGGCCAGGCTGCCACAAGCATATTCTCACTCTGTACACCCCTAACACAAGGGTAAACATTAGAAGCCATGCCTGGAATTTTGTTAAGTAAATTCTTTACCTTCGTCAACAGAATCTGAAGTGCTGCTTTTGTCCAGAGAAAGGTACTCATTCTTATTCAAGTCCAGTGATTTGGAGGACGCTCTACTTAACCTCTTTCCCAAAGCCAGCGAAGGGCCTTTTTTCAGATGTTTCTCACTCTGGGGCTCTTCTTTTCCTAATACCTAAAAGACAAACAATTCGGTTTAAAAGTCAAAAACTTATTTAAGCTTAGGTCTTACAGTAAGAACTTTAATATTAAATATTAAGAGTAAAGGCTTGAAATGCTGCTTTTTGAAACATATTTACAGCATTCTGTTAAGACTGACTGCTACCCTTGGCATGTTAGTAGATAATAAAGGTCTTCCTAAAGGATTCTCACACAGTAATGAAGGACAGATTATGAAGAATATCACATAGAAGGGACTCAAAAGGGGCTAGGGATTTAGCTCAGTGGTAGAGCGCTTGCCTAGCAAGCTCAAGGCCCTGGGTTCGGTCCTCAGCTCCGGGGGGAAAGGGAGGGAACGGACTCAAAGAAAGTTAACAGTATGTGAGTGGTTGAAGCAGATGGGAAAGGAGACAGAAGGCAAAAATAAGGGACAATCAGGTCTTTGGGGTTGGCAAGGGAGAGAAACCAAACCCAGTTTGCTTCCTTATCTGGTGCCCACTTCTCACCCATCTGCACTGGAATAATCTTTTTGTACACTGGGAAGATTTGTCACTCAGATCGGTTTAACAAAAGCCAAACAGCAATAGCTAGGCAGGGTTTGGAGGGCAGAGAGGATGCTGGGAAGAAGAAGGGCAGAGAGACATGGAGAGTCTCCAGCCAGAGACAGAGGAAACAGGAAAGCAGCATGGGCAGTACAGAGCTAAGGTAATAAAGCCACAAGGCAGAAAGCAAATGAATAGAAATGGGTTAATTTAAGTTATAAGAGCTAGTTAGAAACAAGCCTAAGCTATCAGCTGAACTTTCATAATTAATAATAAGTCTCCATGTTGTGATTTGGGAGCTGGCAGGTGGGACAGAAAAATCCACCTACATCCGTCTCTCAAAACCAATAACTGAAATAGAAATGGAAAGAAAATAGAGAGCTAGAAGTCACCCAGGAGCGTGGTGGGGAGAGGAGAGAGTGACTTCACAACAAACTGGTCCTACTGGTCCTATTGAGAGACTAAGAGATAAGGAATTAAAATATACCAAAATATGACATGTATACTTTCTGGGCATGTTTAATAAGGACGTGTCATTTCGATAGTAAATTAAATGATAGACTTTAAATATAAATGCTATTGTTATGTTGTAACTCAAACAGAATTAACTATAGTTAGTAAGATAAGGAAAGAGCCTGTATTAAGTATGCAGAAACATTCCTTTGTGCACTGTGTGCACAGAAATGAAAGGCCACACAAAACACATACCCAGCCCTTCTCCTTTCTGCGTTAGAAGATGCTTGCCTAGCACTGAACAGACACTCAGCTCCAGAGAGGACACAGCTTTCCACTGGCCAGGCGGGAAGCTGAGTGGTAACTGGAACCCAGGTCAGAACTTACTAATGCGTTAGACTACCCTACCCAGAGAACGGGTTCTTCGAGCAGAGAGCACAGCTAAAATCAAGAGGAGACATATTTGGGAGTTCCACAGGAGAAAGCAGTGTGCTTATTTAGCAGACCCAGGGCCTCCAGAACAGCTGAGCAGAGCTCCATACGTGGATTTCTCCTCCTGTTAACTAAATTATATATCCTATTATAGGAACACAGATACCCACATGAAAGGTAACAAGTGTTGGATTTGTATTGTTTTTATCTTCAGATATTTTCCTGTACTTTCCAAGGAATATTATTCTATTATGATCATGCTTCCATTTGAAAAACAGTTGTTTCTGATTTTTGTTATTTTCAATTTGATGAAAGTAAAACATCAAACAAAGTGAAAGACAGACAACAGTGGCTGACTTCTAACACCCGAGACTCTCACCATAATGCTCCTTGGGAAAAAGACCCAGCTTCCAAAACTTGAACACCTCTGTCCTAAACATCGAGAAGTAAGAGGCTGGTCTATTGCTCTCTTTTACACCCCATTCACTACTAAGAGAACAGACAACTTCTTTTAGGGACAGCACTAGAGGTAAGAACCAACAGGCTAAGTATTCCCAGAGGAGCCATAGCAGACGGGGATGGGGGAGTCGGAAGGACTAAGACCCAGACTGGAGTCCTGAGAACCCACTCCTCTAGTGAGACTGCAAGAAGCCCCCCATTTTGTTACCTCCCCTGACTGAGTGTTTCACACGCAAAGATTAACTTCCAGAATGACATTCCTTGCGCAGTAGTAGATCCCTAAGTGTCTGTTACTGCATACGTTTTAGAAAAGTAGGCTGACGTAAATGTATGATGAGGGATGGTTGTCTAAAACAAGTGTGGAACCCCTGGGGCTTTTCACGTGAATAAATTCTATGTCAATGTTTTCCCAACATTTTCCCAGAGGAGACGCTAGGTGCACCTGAGGGGTTTGAAAAAAGGACCATTGCTAAGAACATGCAGGCTCACTTTCAATTACAACACTCTATGGTTTTAGGACACTTAATGAATGCTAGGAATTGTTCTCAGTACCATTTTTTTTCTTTCTGGTTTCTTGAGACAGAGTTGCTTTGTGTAGCCCTTGGCTATTACAGAACTAGCTCTGTAGCCGAGGCTGGCCTCGAACTCATAGCGATCTGCCTGCCTCTGCCTCCCAAGTGCTGGGATTAAAGGCATGTGCCAGTACTGCCCAGCTTCATTTCATTATTATTTTAGAAATTCTGTGAGTTTTTACTCTCACTTTATAATTGGGAAAACAAAGGTGAAGGAAATTTAAGCAGTTAACTTACTTAACACGGTACCATTAGCAAGTGGCAGCAGCAGGGTGTGCGGCCCAAACGCTGCTCTAAAATCCGGTCAATCCAGCTGCAGGCCCCAAGCAAGAAAAGCTGTGTTGAAGCACTCAACGCTTAGAAAGTGGCCTCTAAATACCATGTTCTTCCCTAAGAAAATGGTTCATCAGGAAAATGATGTGCACGGGACACACTGCTATGCCAGGAAAAAAGGGGGTGGGGCAGGGGAGCACGAGAGATTACTGGTCATTTAAAAAAGACAGCAGCCCCTCTGCAGGGGCTGCCACCGGCAGAGGGGACAAACTGAGTGTCCAATCACAAGAGTAATCATGAGTCCGAGCCCTAGCCCTACGGAGAGTGAGGAATGAGGCTCACGGACTGAGGTCAGTGTGAGATACATGACAAGACCCTGTCTAAAAAAGTCAAAATAATAATCATGACTCCAAGTGACTGCAACTCAATAAAATTTAAAACTAGTATACTTATGATACTTGAAGAAAATGAAGCTCACCAGCTAAATGAAAAGTCCAGTTGTCCAGCTGGGCTGTCATCTTTAATGTGTTAGCTAAGAAGTTTCTACTAAAAGAAAGACAGGAAGTGTTCTCTGTGACCCAGCTGTGCTCAAGGCCCATCTCTCCCCATTTGAACCAGACTTTCTCCACCACATGCATTCCTTCACCTTGGGGAAATCCTGCTGACTACAGATTACTGTGTCTTGTTATATTTTAAACAGTACTTAGTGTCTTGATATATGTTGTTTAGGAACCTGCTGGTCGCTCGCGCCCTAGCCATCTTTGAAGAATACCACATGCTTTCCCCCACATAACCTCTGCTACTTAGAGACTAATACTCTCTTCCTAAAATAAAGTAGCAGCCAGACATCCCAAGCTTTTCAACATTTTGAATGGCCTGAATTTTTTCCTTGATCTCATTATCATTAACACATATCAGTCTCAGGTGTAGGTCTTAAGGAGCAGCATATACTAACTCTTTTCGGTGAGTTTCCATCCAGGGACTCGGTTTCCGAAACTCGGCTGATTGACTCCTGCGGTAAGCTGATGGCCTTGGAGAACTTTTCATCTCTTTCCCTGGAGTCATCCACACTGCTTCTTCCTGGACTTCTGTAGGAAACACAGCATTACAGAAGCATAAGGTCACCTCTAGGCATACAGTCCTTGGTTTTCCTCTCCGAGGTCTTTGCTAGTCTGAATCATCTCAACAAAGAATAGCTTGTTATGGTGTAACCAAGCTCCCGTTATAACAGCTATCCTCTTAGAGACACCAGCTGGCTTTATTCTTGAAAATAAAACATATACTCCTATGCAAATCCATACATCCAGAAACTACTGAAAATATAATCAAGTACAAATAGCCCCAGCAGGAGCTGATCAGATGCATATGGCTTGTTTAAGGTCAAGTTGTAAAACCAGAGCTTCAACGGTTTAGGAAGATGTTTGGGTTGGATGCCCCTGGGCACCCGAAGTCAATTTTACAAGTCTTGCTTCTGACATAGTCTCAGTGGAGGTAGCCAGGCCCTCTAGGAGGCGGAAGCTCCTCATCTCTAAATAGAGTGGCCATCAGTCAGGCTGAGGCCGGACACAAGGACTGGAAAAACAAGGGGCTGTGGGAAGGGAAATAGGCCCCTTCCTCAGAGATACAGTTTGCATTTCCTTCTAGCTGAGGGTCAAGAAACTTCAACACAAACAAGAAAATCAAAACTGCTGGCAAAGAGCCAGGTGTGGTGGCGCACACCTTTAACTCTAGCACTCAGGAGGCAGAGGGAGGCAGATCTCTGTGAGTTCAGGGCCAGCCTGGTATACAGAGCTGGGTGAGTTCCAGGACAGCTAAGACTACACAAATCCTGTCTCAAACAACAAACAGACAAACAAAAACTACCTGTAAAGATAGTACAAGGATGTCCAAACAAACCATCCATGCTTAGTTAGGATGAGAATGTTTATAGCCTGCGGTTTAACTGTACCAACATTCCTCTCATCCCCAGATCTAAGCAACACGCCACATGAAGTCACATTATAGTTTCTTTACAAAAGAAAATTCTTTAAGTGAAATAACTAGCCAGCTCACATAGTCTCACTTAATCTCTAAAATGTAACTTTTAAATTTTGTTCAGCTTTAAGCTTTGTAATGATTATACCTTTAAATAATATAACTTTGAAAATGTCCATACCATGCATACACACATTCACTGTAAAGAAAACCAAGCATGGCTCTCTTGAGAAGCCCCACACCCATGTTTTAGATGTGTTTTTTTTTTCCTAAAAGGTTGGTCTCTCTTTTTGTCCGCGGCTCCCCCCCCCCCCCCCCCCCCGTGCTTAAATCTAAGCATGTACTAGCTCCTACCATCTTATCTACTTAATAAACTTGCTTTGCTCTGGTTCATCCTGAAATTCTTTTCTGTGATGAGGATCCAGCTTGACCTGAGTTGAGGTCCCTAAGGGTACTGTGGGCTCCTCAGGCTACTGGCTGCTGAGAGCCCCCATGGCTGCTGCTGACATGGCTGTTTAATCCTGAGAATAAGCTGTAGAAATACAGCTTTCCCATGGTTGTAGAGCCAAGACCACAGCAAATGTTCTAAGATCTGCTTTTGTTTTTCCACGGTTAGCTATTATATATAAGGACCATAACGAATCTAACTTCCAGTAATCTATCATCAAATATTATTCCTATGTAATAATTATTATGTATACACATAGATTTAAATAAAAGTATCAGCCTAATGTCTTGTGCAATATCACCCCAATGGATAAATTTAAAAAGCTAAAAAGTATGTCATTCCTGTCCTAGAGAGGGTTGATATTGTTGTGATGAAACATTATGACCAAAGCAACTTGGAAAGGGTTTATTTGGCTTACACTTCCACATCATAATTTATCATTGAAGCACATCAGGACAGGAACTCAAAAAGAGGGGCAGGAACCTGGAGGCAGGAGCTGATGCAGAGGCCATGGAGGGGTGCTGCTTACTGGCTTGCTCCACACGGCTCCATATGGCTCAGCCTACTTTCTTCTAGAATCTAGGACCACCAGTCCAGAGATGGTACCAGCCACAATGGGCTGGGCTCTCCCCCATCAATCACTATTAAGAAAATACCCTAAAGGCTTGCCTACAGCACCATCTTATAGAGGCATTTTCTTAATTGAGGTTCCCTCTTGTGGTGGTTTGAAAGAAAACAGCACCCAAAGGGAGTGGCACTATTAGGGGTAGTGGCCTTGTTGGAGGAAGTGTGTCACCAGGAGGGTGGGCTCTCTTGCTCAAGTTTCCCTCAGTGTGACAGTCAGTCAACTTCCTGTTGTCTGCAAGATGTAAGACTCTCAGCTGCTCCAGCACCACGTCTGCCTACACACTGCCATGCTCCTGGTCATGATCATAATGGACTGAATCTCTGAAACTGTAAGGGAGCCACCCCAATTAAATGTTTTCTCTTTAAAAATTGCTATGGTCATGGTGTCTCTTCCCAGCAATAGAAACCCTAACTAGGACAGAAGTTGGTACCAGTTTGACTGGGGTATTACTGTGATGGGCCTGACCATGTATTTGTTTGGAGGAATTTGGGTTTTGGTGTAGGTTGAGTTTTCTTTCCCAGCTGCCAGTCCCAAGTAACCACATAGAGGCTTATATTAATTACAAATGCTCGGCCAATAGCTCAGACTTATTACTAGCTAGCGCTTACCACTTAAATTAACCCATTTCTATTAGTATAGGTGCTGCCATGTAGCTCATGGCTTTACCTGTCCTCCAGCATGTCTTGCTCCCTCTGTGTCTCTTGGTGACTCCATACTCTGCCCTTCTTCCTCCCAGCATTCTCAATTTGGCTGTCCTGTCTATATTTTCTGCCTGGCTACTGGCCAGTCAGTTCTTTAGTAACCAATGAGAGTACTATATATTCACAGTGTACAGAAGGATTATTCCGCAGCATTAAACAGTAGAATGCTTTAAGCACTGCTTAATGAGCCATGCTCGTAGGAGCAGGAAAGACAGTCGTGCTAAGAGTCATTTGAACCATGGGGAGGTTTCAGAGGAGAAGAGGTTTAGTATGTTGCCTACAGATTGTTCTTGTGATATTTTGGTGAGGAAAGTGGCTGCCTTTTGCCCTTGTCCAAAGAGTCTGCCTGTGTCTAAAGCAAAAAAATTTTTGATTAATTCCGTTGGCAGAGGAAAACTCAAAACAGCCTAGTATAGATTCTGTTTTGTAGTTACTAGTGTTAATTCTAATAAAGACTTATAATGAAAATTTTGAGGAGGAAAAGAGCACCAGGAGGTAGAATAGAGCTAAATTCTGTGTTCAAGGAGATAAATGGATTAAGAAATGGAATAAAGGGAGTGATGACCTCAGGGCAAGATCCCATTCAACTAAGTTTCCAACTTGTGAGAAGGAACTAAAGAAAAGCTTAGAGCCAGGTGTGGTGGGGCACACCTTTAATCCCAGCACTGGGAAGGTAGAGGCTTTCAGATCTCTGAACTTGAGGCTAGCCTATCTAGAGAACAAGTTTCAGAACAGCCAGGCTTAGGCAGTGAAGGACAGAAGGTTGGTGAAGATGTAATTGAACTAGGGGGCCATGTTCCAGCCCCAGTAAGCAGTAGAACTTGGCAGCTTCAGCCACGTGGTTCTGGCTTTAGAGTTAAGGATAGAAGAAATGGGCTATGGAATTTGCCCCTACATTTAAAGAAAGCTGCTGAGGCCAGGCATGTGTCAGTGGTGTCCCTGAATGGAGGCCTAGAGGGGCCATTTTGTGAAGCTGTGAAGTTGAAGCCTGGATTGTCTTGGAGAAGCCAAGATATTAGAGATATGAAGGATACCTGGCAAGGAGAGCTGTTAACAGGGAGTGGAACCAGCCTAAGAGAAAGAAGTGTGTTGCAGTCAACAAGCTGAACAGAGTTGGAGATCTGAAGAGCGTTTTGACATCAAACATGAAGATGTAGAGTTTGGAGTTTGCCCAGCTGGTTTTTGGTCTTGCTTTGTTCCAGTATTTCCTCACTATGCTCCCTTCCCTACGTTTGGAATGGTAATGTATATCCTGTGCCATTATATGTTGGAAGTATGTGATCTATTTCTTCATTTTGATTTATAGGGGATTACAGTTGAGAGATTGCCATATATCTCAGAAGAGACTTTGGATTTGAAACAAGTTTGAGACTGTTAAAAACTATAGAGACTTTTAGAACTTTATACAAGTTGAACTGCATTTTTGCTTTGTGATATGGCTATAAGCCTTCAGGGGCCAGGGAGTGGAATGTGGTGGTATGAAAGAAAATGGCTCCCAAAGGGAGTGACATTATTAGGAGATGTGGACTTGGAGGAAATGTGTCACCGTGGAAGCCGGCTTTGAGGTCTCTTTTGCTCAAGTTTCCCTCAGAGTGACAGTCAGACAACTTCCTGTTGCTTGTATGATGTAGGACTCTCAGCTGCTCCAGCACCACATCTGCCTATATACAGCCATGCAACCCGCCATGGTAACAGACTGAACCTCTAAAACTGTAAGCCAGCCCCAATTGAATATTTTCCTTTTTAAGAGTTGCTGTGGTCATGGTGTCTCTTCACAGCAATAGAAACCCTAACTAAGACACCTCCTCTTGGATGACTTTAGCTTATGTCAAGTTGACATAAAACGAACCAGCACAAGCCCTGTTTAACTCTGCCCAAACAATGGTTAGCAGACCAGCAGCCAGCTCACTCCTGGATAGGCAGAAAAGTGGGGCTCCACGGGGATTGAGAGAATGAAAAAATATAGATCCTTGAAATAGCTCACCATGGGACTATGGACATCTCCAGAGTTTAAGGAGGATGGGGGTAAGAACAGAGAGAGGAAAGGAACAGAAGAAAAGTAAGAATGAGACTAGAGAAAAAGAATATGGAGATCTGAGGAAGTAAAGGTTTGAAGAGCAAGCAAGAGGGAATTGGGCATGAAGACCCTGCTACACACTTACTTAGGAAACAGTCAGCAGGAGAAGAGAATGTGGCTTCACTGGTGACCCTAAGTGTGTATGAAATACTTGCTCAAAATTTTTATTCTTTTCTGATTCAGAGACCACAAAGTCCACAAGTTGGCAGAGATCTTAAAGCCACCGAATCTAACTGCCTTGTGTTCATAGATGATTAAACTGAGCATCAGAAAAGCCCAAAGACTTGCCTGAGATATCTCAGCTACAAACCACAATCCAGACCTTACTGACGACAATCCAAGGCTCTCTGCATGAGTAAGCTGATTTTCTACACAGTTTTAATACCCAAGACTAGTAAACTTTATAATGATGACAGTGCAATGGAAAAAAATTGAACTTTATGGAAAAGTAATAAAATATGCATGTGCAGTCATGTAAAAAAAGACTATAAATTATTGATGTAAACTGAGACGATATAGGTTGGAGCAGCAGAACAGAGGACTGCCCAGGGGAGGAAAACATTTGTGTCTGTATTAAGACTTTCAACATGTTTACATAAGATTTGGAGGGCTGGAGAGATGGCTCAGCCATTAACAGCTAGATTCACAACCAAAACATCAAGATCTGGTCTTTGGGTCTTGGCTTCTCTCACTTAGCAGAATGTTTGCTACAGAATGTTAATGTATTATCCTGGTTTTGATTGCTATGGCCTCAATTAACATTGGATAAGGCACATGTGCCCTTGTACAGTTTATAAAATGTTCGCACTTCTTAATGAGTGTATGTCAAGATGACATTTCTCTACTAATTTCTTCCTCACACCGTAGCACCACACGACCCCTGCACTGTCGTAGCCCACATCTCTATGGCACTGTCAGCTCCTCTCACTAACGTGGTCAATGTTTACTGAGTGCCGAGCACTTGTCACTATGCTAGCGAGTCCTCGAGGAGAAGTCACGAAACCACCCGAGCCCTTCACTGCTCCGATGGCTCCTGTAAGCTCAGGGACCTCACCAGTTCCTATTCCAGATCCTTAATAAAAAGGATTTCTAAAATTAAGCAAATCCTAAGAATCAGCTTCGTCAATATGCCTTCATGTCCCACTTTTGCTTACCAATTTAGTAAATGATTCTCTTCTCCCCCAACTTAAACTCTACCCTACCAACAAGGCAAACTGCAGCAAATGATACACTAATCGAAACTCAGAATTAGAAGAACCTAAAATAATTCCATTTTAATGGTTCATAATGCACCTTGCCATTTTAAGTCACCTCACTGTACCTTGGCTGCACATTTTCTTCTATTGATAATGACAAGTTTTCCATTTCTTCAGCATTTAAGCCCAGCTCCGTGCCATAGTTCTGCTGGAGCAGTTGCCAGAATTCCTGTCTGGTCAGGCTCTAAGATAACAGAAACATTGCATGGGTATTGGAAAATACAACAGATAACATACTAGCAATTCAAAGCACAAAGGTCAAAGTTAAAGGAACCATGGTATAAGCATTCAAGGTGTGGCTTTGGTAAATTTTTGGCCTATTGGTCCCTATATTTTCTGTTTCCTATAAAAATGGGTTAATGAGGGCTAGGCATATAGCTTAGTGCTAGAGAGTTGTGTAGCATGTGCAAGGCTCTGAGCTCAATCCCCAGTGCTGCAAAAGAAGAGTTAATAATGCCCATCTGATAAGAGTTGACACAGGAAAGATGGAGAGATGGCTCCATGGATAAGAGCACTGGTTGCTCTTCTAGAGGACCTGGGTTTGACTCCCAGCACCCACATGGTGGCTCAAAACCATCTCTAACTCCAGTTCCAGGGGAACTTCTGGTCATCTCAGGCAAACAAGTGGTGCACAGGCCTACATGCAGGCAAAAATTTAGTAAGTAAAGAGTTGATACAAGAAATGGACAAACATATATAAGTAATGTTCCCCCTAAGATGGGGTTTAACTATGTTGTCCAGGCTGATCTTGGGCTCAAGCTATGCTCCAAAGCAGTTGGGACTAAAAGGCACATGCCACTTAGAAAATGGTGGGTTTTCAAAGTTTGCAATAAAGTAGCTTTGTATGTGAAGTAAAATGCTTAAAGTGTTCTTTTTATAAAAGTAAGTTATTTATCGTTTCTGGCAATTACTGATCTAAAATGCACACAACCTACGATCACCATTCAGAGTTCTAAATGTCAACTCAGAAAGGAAACTTTTTTTTTTGAGACAAGGTTTGTCTGTGTAGCTTTGGAGCCTGCCCTGGAACTCACTCTGTAGACCAGGCTGGCCTCGAACTCACAGAGATCCAACTGCCTCTGCCTCCCGAGTGCTGGGACTAAAGGCTGCTCCACCACCGCCCAGCAGAATAGAAACTGTTAATTCACTATTACATCTGAATATTTTAATCATTTTTAAAAATCTGTACACCAGTGAGCTCTAAATTATATTTCCCTAAAACAGAAAAGGCAAGAAAACTGTCTTCAGAGTACTAATTTACTTTTAAGAAAGTCCAGCTTGCATATAGATAGCGTATTAGTGTTAAACTCACCAAAACCAGCAGAGAAATGGTTATGTGGTTCAGAGTGCTGACTGCTCTACCAGAGGACCAAAGGTCAGATCCTAGCTCTGAATTAGGCGGCTCACAAACCCCTGTACTTCCAGTACCAATGGATCTGACACTCCCTTCTGGACTCCATGGGCATCCCATACACACAGACACACAATAAAAAAAAAATCTTAATCATGTCAGGCGATGGTGGCACACGCCTTTAATCACAACACTCAGGAGGCAGAGGCAGGTGGATCTCTGTGAATTCAAGGCCAGCCTGGTCTACAGAGTGAGTTCCAGGACAGCCGGATCTACACAGAGAAACCCTGTCTCGAGAAAATAAAACAAAGCAAAACAAAAACAGTTTAATCACCTAATACAGCAAGCTGTAAACTGTATAGCAAAACAAAAACATCATATTCTAGTAACTAACAGACTGGATTCTGGAAGCATTACAGTTAATTATATGATTAAGCAAGACAAGAGAGAGGCAGCATGGTACTTGAAGCAACTGTCAACAAGATCTTTCATCCATTCCACAGCTATTTATGAGGAAGGAAGCGTGTGGCACCGCACTACAGTCTAAGGGTAAAACAATCTCCACATCAAGTACTTCTAATATATTTGAAGTGATATCGGGCACTATTAAGTGAGACATATTATCATGTGCGATGGGTTGTAGATTCGGTGGGATAGGGGAGAGAAAAGGAAGGAAATAGTACTGAGGATCAGGGTGGCCGGATGAAGCTCCACAGCGGAGAAGGGCTTCTGGGTAAGAAGAAGGAAAGATAGATGTGGGGAAGGAGAAATGAGAAGAGATGGGGAGAAGACAACCAACCCATAAATAGAGAGGGGATACATGACTGTAAGTAATGTTTGTTACAAAGCCAGCAAATCATCTGTTAGCCCAACTAGAGCAATGTTTCACAGTTAGGAAGTCGACTATAAAAATATTTAATGGAGTCAAATGTATACATGCCCTGAATCCAGCCCTGATGTTCCCTACAGCAAACACCCCTTCCTTCCCCCCTTCCCTGCCTTCTCCCCTCCGCCAGCAGCTGTGCATCCACGTTTTACTAGACGAGCTTTGTTACATTTCATGGAAGCAGGGCACTTGAAAGGAAACCTGTGCTTTTGAGCGCTGTTTGCCGAGCCCAGATGACCAGACGACCACGAGAACACTTTATGACAATTCAGATGTCATTAGCCACATTTCAAAATGTCAGAAAATATCCATCCAAGTAACTACAATAAAGGAGTCGAGGTAAGAAAAAAAAGACAAGCCTCTTTGCTTTGAAACTAATCTAGCTAAGAAAGAAAAAAAAAAAAAAGACAAGCCTCTTTGGTTGGAACTAATTGTATTAACACGGAGTGGAAATCTTGGGTTGGTGAACTCTAACTGGAAATAACACATCTAGAAAATGGAACACTTGTAATGTTTATTATTTACCAGAACTGTCTTTTTACCCGATAAAGTCTTCTGAAGCAGAACATCCAGGGAACAAAAACACAAAGGCCCATTAGTGACAGTTAAAAAAACTACTGTCCTTGGTCCTAAAGGAACTTGACTTCTACCCCAGAGATTCATGGGTAGACTCTGTCTTCACAGCAATAGTCCATACTGTGAATTAACTAAGTCTTCCAAAGACATCATCTTTGAGACAGTTCATGTCGTAAAAGGGTGATTAGCGTTACCAAAAGGAGACAACTTTTCAGCACACCTGTGATTGATTATCAGCCTGTCACAAAAAAAAACTTTTTTTGAAATAATAGACATTTCTAAAGATAAAAACCAAAACAAGCAACGAATCGATGGTAAAAGAAATGCAACTTGGGAGTAAAATACTACGAACAAAATGCTATTTAAGTTAATTAGCAAGATAATTTCAACATACATTTTGATCCATTAGTCCAATGTAAATACATACTTGGTTAATGGAAAACAAAACAAGACTCATTTAATTCAAGGTGTTGTTGATTTACTGGCTTGTTAAAAATAACTATTTTTGCCAGGTTGTCCAACTGTCACAAAAGCGTGGCTATTTACAATCACACTGTTCAAACATACCCAGCTGATAGTCGCAACTTTTTCAGTATTTAGCAGCCGAACCTTAGAGGAAAAAAAAATGACCTAAATATTACATGAAAGCTGACCACCTACCTGCAAAGGAGCGGCTCGGGGCTCAGCCTGCAGATACTGGAGCAAAATAAAGATGAACCAAGCAGTAATCAGATAGGGACTCAAAGTCGGCAGATCAATTGCTGGCCCAGAAAGCTTTGTATTCTAAGTATTCTATGAAGTCTTTATCCACAGTGGAGCTTCAAAAATTTGGTAACAGCTAAGCAAAAATCGCTACTTCAATTTTCTATTCTGTTATGAGGCACTTTGCCATGTAAAAGCCGAGATCGAGGACAGTTTGAAGCCTGAGCTGTGGCTTCCGGGTTCTGAGCACCAGCCCTCTTTCCCAGGGACAGGTCGGAATGCACAGCTGAAGTTACACCTCACTCCACAGGTTCCTAAGCCACGCCTACAGAGGAGCATAGGTAAACAATGTTTTATTAAAGGGACCGTTCCTAATTTCTTCCCTTCGACACGCAGATTGGGGCCAGGCTGCAAATGAAAAGATCTCCCGTGTGCTCTAATGAGAAATACCTACTGCAGAATTATTTCAACCCCCACTTGAAAACCAACGATGTTAAAACTTAAACTTCCCCATGACAACACTTTTCAACTCTGTTCATATACCACTTACTGACCAGTATTCCCACCAGACTCCTGCCTGCCCTTATTACTAGAACAGATCCTACCCTCCTGAGTATCAGAGATGGAATGTCGAGGAGGAACAGGAAGGGCCAGCTATTCGGGTAAAGCATTCAGCATGTCTTTCGTCACTGAAAAGTTTAAGGTGACGTCTTGCTTACTCAATAATTCTTTCCCTTGAAAATATTTCTGGCTTTAGTTCATTCAGAATAATTTCCTGGCAGAGTCCTGACTATAATAAATAGGACAGTCTCATCTACCAATTCTAATTTCTCCCAAGAAGAAATGTTTTAAATGAAAAGTCACAACTTGCCTTAATTGCTATCAGTTCACTCCAATAGTTCAGTCAAGTGTATAAGACAGGTCAAGGTTCTTGCTATTACAAATAATGCTGATATGAGCCTTGGTGCAGTGGGAAGGGGCTTGGACCTGCCTAGGCTCAGTGTGCTGGGCTCTGCTGACTCCCCATGGGAGACCTCAATTTGGGGGATGTGCGGATGCGGGGTGGCTTGGGAGAGAGAACTGGGGGGGTGGGAGGAAGGAGGAGGGAGGGTCTGTGGATAGCATGTGGAGTGAGTAGAAAATTTCTTAATAAAGAAAATTGAAAAAAATAAAAGACAGGTCAAATGTCACTTGATGAACTACAAAGACTGGCTTTTCAGAATACTAAAGTCCGACGGCTTTACCAGAATGACTCTGAAGAATTCCACCCACTCCTGCCGGTCTGGTGTGGTGGTACACGCCTTTAATCCCAGAGCTACAGAATAGAAAGACCCTAACTAAAAATATAAAATAAAATAATAATTCCACTCCCGCCTGTGAAGGAGGCCATGGGAAGCCAGCTTCCACCATGAAACTTTGGTGTGTTGTACTAGTTTCGCATTGGCTGAAACTGTAGGCATATACACTTCCTCTGCTCACCAAATAACCGTGAGAAAGTTTATCTGTAATTGGTACTCATGAACCCCTTTCACTAACTACATTTATGTTTAAAGTAGAAAATAGAACCCCCCCCCCCCCCCAAAAAGTTGGACTCTTAAGGAAGCCCAGGATGCAATGGGTAAGTACAAGAGGAGTGGACATCAAAAATGTCTTATTCAGGGAAATAAGAGAGTTGAGAGAAAACTCCAGAAAGACTGACATTCTTCCTCATGGAACGAAGTAGACAGAGGTGCCAAACACTGTTGAAAAGTCAAGTAAGATGAGCCTGTGACAAGCAACGTGTGGCAGATGCCAGCATCCGGGGAGTGGGGCCACCTGACAAAAGTGTGTGTGCTCTGAGGCTGGAGGAAGAGCCAGGTCATGGAGAGCTCTACGTGCCAGGCTGAATCACATGGCCTTTACACTGTGGAACATAAACTCCTGGCTTCATGCAGAGAAGGAACAATGTTAGAGTCGTAGTTGAAAAGACACTTTTAAAACTCCACTCAACAACCCCAAGGATAGATTAGAGTGTTAGAAAGAGCCGTGTGGGTGACCGATAAGGACTTTGATGACAGTGGACACGGCTGGCAAAGAAGACAAGAGAAACGAGAATTTATCCAGGGTTCTGGCTTGGATGATGGAACCGAAGATAGATGGAGCAGTTCTGCCAACCAAAAAGGCCAAACTAATAATAATAAAGGGGAACAATACCGGAACACATATTGTCTTAGTTAGGGTTTCTATTGCTGAAAAGACACACCATGGTGGGACATGACAGCGACAGACAGACATGGTGCTGGAGAAGGAGCTGAGAGTTCTACATCTTGAGCTGCAGGCAGCAGGAGACACTATGTGCTACACTGGGCATAGCTTGAGCATAGGAGACCTCAAAGTCGCCTCCCCCCCCCAACAGTGACACACTTCTCCAACGAGGCCACACCTCTAATAGTGCCACTCCCTATGGGCCAAGCATTCAAAACATGAGTCTATGGGCGTCAGACCTATTCAACCCACCACACATATTTTTACACTTTAGGCTATCATGTAGCAAATATAATTAAAATTGTAATTTTGGTGGTTTTTATAGGGTAGGTTTAAATGCTGCATTTATAAGATTTAGACTACCACCAGAAAAGTAACTGAAGTGCCACATGGCTACCTCTGCAGGACAGCTTCAGCTCTGGCAACGTCCTGGGCTTGGGCTCAGGCAGGCTGACCTCCGTGAGACATGCTCACACACTGCAGATGCTCATTCAGCTGGAAATGCACTCCGGTATCACAGGGACTCATTCCCTTCTAGAGATTAGCAGTCTCTCAGCCTGCCACTCAGGGGGAGTGGAGCAGTCATCAGAAAGTCAATGATAAGCGTGACTGAGCAAAGGGAGCTGGCTTTCAGGAAGGGCTTGCTGATAGTTCATCTCTGTCTCTCTCCTTACATTTCTGTACTGGTCAAAGTCTGCCTCTGCACCCTGCTTTTCTGTCCTATATTCTTGGCCTTTGTCTAATGAAGCCTCTATCAGGCTGACATGTTCTTTATTTTTTATTATTTTATCCTTATTTTACTTATTTAGTTAGTTAGCAATTTATTTTGTTTTGTTTGTCGAGACAGAGTTTCTCTGTGTAACTCTGGCTGTCCTTTGTAGACCAGGCTGGTATTATTGGTTGTTTTTTATTCTTTTTGAATCTTTGCTCTTTGGTCTTTTGGGGGTCCACCATCCAGCTCCCAAATAAATCACACATGGAGGCTTATTCTTAATTATAAAAGCCCAGCCTTAGCTTGGGCTTGTTTCTTGCCAGTTTTCCTTAACCTAAATTAACCCATCTACCTTTTGCCTCTGGGCTTTTACCTTTTTCTACTACTGTATATCTTTCTTTCTTACTCTGTGGCTTGCTGTGTAGCTGGGTGACTGGCTCCTTGTGTCCTCCTCCTTCTCTTGCTCCTTGATCTCTCTTCTCTTTCTCCCAGATTTTTTCTTCTATTATTGTCTCTTCCTACCAACCCAGCCTATCCTTTCTCCTTCCTAGCTATTGGCTGTTCAGCTCTTTATTAGACCAATCAGGTGTTTTAGACAGGCACAGTAACACAGCTTCACAGAGTTAAATAAATGCAACATAAAAGAATGCAACACATCTTTGCATCATTAAACAAATATTCTACAGCATAAACAAATGTAACACACCTTAAAATAATGTTTACAACAAGCTGGCCTCTAACTCAGAGATCCTCCTGCTTCTGCTTCCTAAGTGCTGGGATTAAAAGCATGCACCGCCACGCCAGACATTTCTTCCTCTATATATACACAGTAATGCATTTAGTCGGTTGTTTTAAACTCTCTTCTTTCCCAACACACTTGACAAATAAGACTCTCTTCTATCACCATTCTAGTTAGTGAGTCTCAGAACGGAATCTGAAGTGACAAATCAGAACTCAGGGAGGGCACACTGTCTCCGTTTAAACAGCCCCTCATCACTTCATGCCTCAGTGTAAGAACATGCACTACCTTTGGCCATTGGCAATGATGCTGAAAGTCATGCTGTCTGAGCCTTAAACTTTTACATGAGTGTAGATTTCTGCTCTGTTAGGTACTGGACCTAAAAATTCACTCTCAGAATGCACTTTTTTATGTGTGATATGTGTGTTCAGGTGTGTGTGTGTGTGTGTGTGTGTGTGTGTGTGTGTGTGTGTGT